>CM063520.1:17676138-17931138 GCA_032199755.1 Ambrosia artemisiifolia
TCACATGGATTCGAGGTGAGTTCATGACCCCACTTTTTACTGTTTTGCAAATGTTTTCGGGGGGGGGGGGGTATGCAAGTTTCGCAAATGCATTTGATATTTCAATAAATAACTTATGCATTTCGTAAACCTTTTTAACAAATGGATATCGAACTCTCACAAACTATTTATGCAAAGTTCACAATCAAAACACACTAGTTTTATACAATTAAACTAGAATTGCAAACATGCATGAGTTGTCGCTAAGGACGGGGTTGTCCTTGATCATTTTATGGGACTGGGTTGTCCTTGTTTAGATCAGAGGGCTGGATTGTCCTGGTTCATTTCATAGGAACGAATTGCCCTTAATCACACATCTAAGGGTGAGAGGGTCCTTGTCATCACTTAACTGTACAGTCAAGTCCTCACGACTATTCGCTACTATAACCAGCTGCTAGTTAGCATCATAGCTTGAGCACGATCTTCGTGAGGCATATACTAGCCTGGGGTTCGTTATAGGCTCAAGCAAGGGTTTTCATTTATAATCCAAGTGATGTTTTCAACCGTTTTAAAAGAACAGTTTTCAAAAGTTATTATGGAATGTCCGGCGAGGATTCCATGGGGACTTTTAACAAGAATTTCTCCAATTTGGTTTTGAGTAATAAAGCTAAACATTCTCACAATGCCCACCAATATTTTCCGTGATTTAAAGGAAAATAGTTTTACAATAAACAAATATAAAACCATGAACTCGCCAACTTTATGTTGACTTTTAGGCTTGTTTTTCTCAGGTATCATTTGGCACAACACGGTTGGATTAGGTGAAATTATTGAGATTCAATACCCTTGCAAGCTCTTAGATGGCGTTCATTAGCTTTTGGAGTCTTAGATCTATCATTCCGCTGCGTAGTAAAGGTACCAATGGGTCTTGACCGAATGCAGATTTAGTATATGCAATTAAAGGACACTTACACAAAAATGGAGTTAACAAGCACTCAACACAATGATTATAGAAGGATGCTTGCCCAAAATAGTCTTCTCCTTATCCCTCACCATCGCCGCCGCCTCCCCTCCCATTTTCTTATTATTTTCGGCCCAAAGACCCTCTAAAGTCACAATCACTCTCTAGCATGTCCCTTGATAACCCTACTTTAGGAGCCATCAACCTAGGTGGCCACATCTAAGAGATCTCTAAGTATAGTCAAATCAATAATAAACATCACCGTGGACATGTTACTTGGACACCATGAGCATATGATTAGTCATGAATTAATCAAATCAAAACCTCCAACCCATTTGTGATTAATAACAATTATGGAATGATTCCTTGATACTCATTACCCAATGTAAGATTGCTTACTTAATCTAGCACATCTTGATCACTCTTGGAACCCTCCAAGCCATCGCCTCCCACCATCCATAATATCTTTTTTTGACTTCCTAAAGATACAAAAATCTTATGTTATGTCTTTCACAAGGATATTATTTGATTAAGCACCAAAATTAGACATAAAGGACAGCCACCAAAAGCAAGACAAAAGCTAGTAAGTTGACTTACCACTTTTAGCTTGTGTCTTGTCCCTCTTTGGTACCTTATAACCGTCGCCCCCCATCTCCCCCTACAACAATCCTTTTCTTCAAACCCACACAAGAAATCTCATGCTTGGTCAATCAACTAGATGTGTAGTCAAGTCAAGTGTCACATGGGTCTTTCAATTTTGGATATGACACCATAGTAGGTCACATTGATTAGCCTAAGACTTAACACTAATATGGAAATATTCCCTAATCACTTGGATTTATAAAAGTTGACTTACCCATTTGGAAGTCACCTCCTTCCTCATCCCTTCCCTTGTCTTTTCGGCCCAAAGACCCTGACCCAAAGCAACCATCATGTCCATAAAATAAAGGTTGAACTTACACTAGAATGGTTAATCCTTTAATCACTCCCAGTTCAAGACAAGGTTACATACGAAAAGAATGAACCTTCCTCACCCTTTTCCCTCTCTCCCTCATCGCCTAAATAAGGAGGACCAAGACCTTGGATTCATCATTTGATCATACCATTGGTTCCAAGGACCATCAAAGTTCCTTGCACCAGTCCCCTCCTCTCTTTTCAATTGGCCTACATACGAAACCACACCAACACTCCTTTTTCTATCCAAGCTCACTTAATCAAGACTATCACACTCGACCAAGTAGATCCAAGGTGCTCGAAGGTGTGCATTCAAAGAGAAGCATTATGCTCCCACCATTCCGTCCCTTTTGATCTCTTTGTGCTAGGAGGTATAAAATATCTTATATGTTTTAGTTTATACATAAAGCTAACAAGGCTTACCCAAATACAAACATTTATTATCAAAACTCTAATAGTATACAAGTAAAAGTTCATGGATAGTTGTTATGTGTATGTGCGCGTATATGCACTTAGATATAATAGTGTGTGTATGTATCGTGTGTTTCTGTATGCGTATATATACATATATATATACATATATATGTATATATATATATGCGAGTGTGTATATATGATGTATATGTATGTGTAAAACAAATGTCTATGTGTATGAGTGTAATGACACCATGAACATGCGTGTTTATGTGAATAGATTGGAACACATACATAGTTATGGGTGTGGGCGTCAAGTACATGAATATGCATAGATGTGTGTGTTGTACATATATATACATGAGTATATGTGTATGCGAATGTACGTGTATGTGTAAAACCTATGTTTATGTCTAAACACTTTCTCAAAGTCATCAATAATCCACTAAGCTAACAAAAGTCTACTATAAGTTGGGTGAACAACATGCGAGACAAACCATAGAATATATGGACCTAAGATGTCTCTTGTACATAGGACACATGTAGGACGGATCTAGTATTTTGCGTTTACTTTTCTAGCTTTCGCACGGATTCGATGTGAGTTCATGACCCCACTTTTTACTTTTTTGCAAATGTTTTCAGGGGGGAAAGCACGCAAGTTTCGCAAAAGCATTTGATATTTCAATAAATAACTTATGCATTTCTTAAACCATTTTAACAAATGGATATCGAATTCTCACAAACGAATTATGCAAAGTTCACAATCAAAACACACTAGTTATACAATTAAACTAGAATTGCAAGCATGCATGAGTTGTCGCTAAGGACGGGGTTGTCCTTGTTCATTTTATGGGACTAGGTTGTCCTTATTCATTTCAGAGGACTGGGTTGTCCTTGTTTAGCTCAGAGGGCTGGATTATCCTAGTTCATTTCATAGGACCGAATTGCCTTTAATCTCACATCTATGGGTTAGAGGGTCCTTGTCATCGCTCAACTGTACAGTCAAGTCCTCACGACTATTTGCTACTATAACTAGCTGCTAGTTGGCATCATAGCGAGAGCGCGATCTTCGTGAGGCACATACTAGCCTGGGTTGGTTGTAGGCTCAAGCAAGGGTTTTCATTTATAATCCAAATGATGTTTTTAACCATTTTAAAAGAACAGTTTTTAAAAGTTATTATGGAATGCCTGGCGAGGATTCCATGGGGACTTTTTACAAGAATTTCTCCAATTTTGTTTTGAGTAATAAAGCTAAACTTTCTCACAATGCTAACCATTGTTTTTCGTGATTTTAAGGAAAAACGTTTTACAATAAACAAATATAAAACCATGAACTCCCCAACTTTATGTTGACTTTTTAAGCATGTTTTTCTCAGGTATCATTTGGCATGGCATGGTTGGATTAGGTGAAATTATTGGGATTCAATACCTTAGCAAGCTCTTAGATGGCGTTCATTAGCTTTTGGAGTCTTAGATCTATCATTCCGCTGCATAGTAAAGGTACCAATGGGTCAAGACCGAATGCAGATTTCGGGGTGTGACACTTGGCATTACTTTACCTTCATGTTATTATGCTCATATTTAGAAAAAACCGTGTGCACCCATTCACAGATTCCGCTATTCAGCTACAATGTGTCAATTCCTTAAAGCAAACTTTGAGGCTGAAACTGATTAATATTCCACACCTTAACAAATAGAACAGTTTGGAGCCGCTAAAGAACAAAAGTCTTTATCCCTATAGAAAACAAAATACTAAATTAACATTAGAAATTCAAGGTCATTGTAAAGGCACTAATGACTTCCTAATTGGGTCGTATTAAATCCATATCAGAAGGTGGTTCTATAGGTAAAATACATTGAAAATAAATCGGTGCAATTTTAAAGATGAACAAACGATAGAGTGATCATATAAAAAATTATTCATGACGACACTCAAATTAAAAAACGAAATCTTAACCTACATTGAAGGATTGTTTACAAACAACTTATAAGTGCAAGTTAAGAACAAATATATTGATTCACATAGCAACACCTTAAGATTAAAGCCTTCAAGTTCATTGTGTCAAAGCTGAGTTTGTGTAAAAACTGTTTGCTTAGTTTTTTTTAAAACCTGTCTGGGTTATATGGTAAGTGTGAAACATCATTTGATTATCCGCACAACCATTCAAGAGAATTAGTTACCTAAATGCTAGTGATGCACGTTGTTATATAAATGGTTTAGTGAATGAAACGTCTATGCAATAGTTCGTGGATCTGTATTTTTTAAAGTTGGTGCGATTTGTTGATTGGTGGGTGAAGGATGGATGGTTTATCTATTTGTTTCACACTACCTTTAAAAGTAGTTATTATTACTGCCACTCTTAATGTTATCTTAATCTGTAAAAGATCAAACATCTCTTTTTCCCATATAGCACATGATATTTTTCCTTTATGTTTATTTTTTTATCTAGAAAGACATATGATCAAATTAAGTGTTTAAAGACCTAAATGCCTATATGCGTAGGCATTTTTGCATTCTATTCACTGGACTTCTTCACCATTAATGTGTGCATCTATATACTCAGTTGAGTTTTCATAAATCTTCTCGCTAATATCCTTGTTAAATTGTAAAAACCCTTTTTTCCGGCCATTTCCTGATTGGTCGCACCCGATTAATGTATGTTTTAACCAATCACAATAATTGAACCCACAAGAATTTGGTGTTTACCAAATCATAATTTTTAATTCAGTATGAAATATAAACCTGTTTTTGTGATTTCCTAACCCACGCTCTTGTGTGAACATTTTTATCAGTAATCCTTAACTTTCAAGCAGTAACAAATGTGTCATTTCAAACCGGAAACAGAGTAATCTACTCAAGTAAAACAACAACACTACTTGATGTATTCATAAAAATTGGGCCACGAAACACATGAAGTGATGATATAATTCAAATCTCTAGTAAAATAAATGAAATAAATATGACTTTCATGTTCGTGGCACGTATAATTTGCATATTTCTATATAATATTTGTATTTACATGACACCGGTCTCTATTTTCCTTTATGCTATTCTGATAATATTTTCATCCATTTACGCTATCATCCCGAGTTTAGATAGACAAAACAAAATAAAAGTAAAGAAAGGGAGAGGAGGTTGTTTTTCCTCTATTTTCTTTTATTTCCATACTAGTTATTTGCATACTAGTTTAAGTACCCGTGTGATACACGGGTTGGATAATGTCAAATGTGTCAATGACAAGTTGTAAATAATAATTGAACAATCTATATAATATATAAACAATAAGTTGTAAGAATATTCTAAATGAAAAAAATGTGCATTAAATCTGTCAAATTGAAATTACAGTTAATTTCAAAATATATAAGCAAAATCATAACTCTCTAAAGATTTCCTTCTACACCACACTTGTTGTTTTATTTGTAATTTTTCCCTCTTTATCTAAAATTAATGGTTTCTAAAAAGACATGTTCTCCTCAATTTCTGTATTTATGAACAGCCGAGTGATGCTATATAAGGTTGAAAAGTAAAGACTCCCAAAAAAATGGACGAATATTTTATGAAGTCAAAACAAAAATGTACAAATATAGAAACAAATATAATAAGTCATGTATATCTATAGATTACATAGTATTACCAAATTAGTCTTAGGTGTTTTGCATATACCTTGGAAAAAGTTCTACTTTGCAAACTGAACAATGATGATTACATTTTTTCTACTTTGTTATTATTCTAAAACTCTATGATTTGGGTATGATTACATTTTTTCTACTTTGTTATTATTCTAAAACTCTACGATTTGGGTAGCATAGTCATCAAACATCATAACACAAACTTCATTGCTCCTTTTGAAAACATTAATTATATTAAAGTTAATACATTACAAGATTAATAATAGACAAAATTGCATTTTACATCCTTTATGTTTGAATGAAGTGACATTCGCTGTCCTATAAACTATCGAAATTACATTGTATATCCTTTATATTCAAACTTTTATACACGGTTCGTCATTTTGTCCTAACTCAGTTAAAATTTTAGGTTAAGTTGTATAATGTGTGCTGCACATGAGGGAAAGATCGTCTGTTTACCCCATTTACTTTTTTTTAAATAAGAACCTACTCTTTTTTACTCCCCCCCCCCCCACACACACACATACACTCCCTTTATCTCATTTATACTCTCTACTTGCTCGCTCTCTCTCTCCCAAGAATGATGACCACCACCACCATGTTGGCCTGGTGACCACCGTCACTCCGGCACATCACCTACCTTCAACAACACCTCCTCCACCATCATCTTCCACGCTGCCAACTCCTACCCTGCCCACTCCAACCGTCATTTCTACAGTGCCAACTCCCCGAACCAGCCCAACCCCACCACAACTTCATCTTCTCGCCAACCTAAGCCCACCCCACCGTAATCTTTTGCACAATAATCAAACTCATGGCGAACCAAATTAGGGATACCGAATACGGCTGTTACAGCCCCCAATCTACCAAGGTTGTTGTCATTTGTGGCTAGAAATCCATAGTCATTTATCGTTGGTTTCATCTTCATTACCACCATATACAATGATTCGACGCTAGAAGACCTGATCTAACATAGTGACAACGGAGAACCACTGGAACAACCATTGAATTTCAATGATTTCTGTTAATTCTCTAGTAAACCCTAAAACCCAAGCGGCACACATCGCCAACAAAACTTATGGTTCCATGTGCTCTTTTACTTATACTTTTAATTTGTTTATTATTGTTGCTATGTAGTGGTGGGTTCAACCTTTTGAAACATCTTCATGGTGACAATGGTGGAGCATATTTGGATGAGAGAGAGAGAGAGTAGCCTGAGTATAGGTTAGGTTTGTCTATTTGTTTATCTTTTTCTTTTAAATTTTATATATAATAGAAGGGAAAAAGACCAAAATACCCTCCCTCGTGTGAGAGGCACAAAGTTAGACTTAACATTAAATTTAACCGTGTTAAGGCTAAAGGACACCACCCGATGGAAAATAGTAACAAAAAGGACATTCAATGTAATTTTGATTGTTAAAGGACAACAATTGCGACTTCATTCAAACATAAAGGACGTAAATGCAATTTTGTCTTAATAATATTTGAATGAACATATAAGTTAATACTCTAAATCCTTGAGTCGGAAGCTAATTATATTCTCACCTTGACATTTCCAGTGGCTTCTTTGAAGTGTCAAGGAAAAGTGTTGATAACATAACCAATCACATTTAAACAAAGTATGATAATAAAAAGTTAAATGCAATGAACGATTTAAATTAAAAAAACAGTAGTTCAAGGACCAACTGATTGCCACTTTAGGAACATCTTTATCATAATCATCTTTGATAGAATCAAACGGACTAAAATGGAAACCGTATTCAGAACCAACAGATCCATTAAAGCTGGTAACTATTGTCTTGTCGTTGAAAGAGAGTTTGAGACCACTCTTCACATACTTACATTTTTCTATACGATTCTTAACCAAACTTGGGTTACGAAAAATCAAGCATTGGGTATGAGCAAATGCTCATAATCTGCATAGATCTAGCCTAATACAAAACCTTGGACTTTCGTGACGTTAAAATATGTTGTAGTTTAAATTTTATGATCAACAAAAAAGGTCGTAGGATAATATATTTATGTTCATATTGCATAGTATAATCATTATCATAGAGTCCTTGTGTTTATATGAAACATGAATTCACAAATCTTACAATTTTAATGAACAACAATATTTTCCAAAGTCAAAATGTGTGTTAAGCATAAAGATTATATTGAAAGTATGAAGAAAAGGCATTAAACAAAAAGATTATAACAATAGAGCTTTCTTGGATTGTTGAACAATGGTCTTGACCAAAGTCTCACAATTCTAACCTTGATTGTGAAGTCGATCAGATTAACATTCACGTCCTTAAACAAAGTAAATGGTGTTGATTCCATTGGATAAAATCTCTACATAATGTAACATTGAAAACCATAATTGGACATAACATGAATATTATGAGTGAAAAAACTACCTTGTGTCCCTATTAATGGGTTGATCAATATGATAGTTTTGAATACTACACAGTGAATTTATATTGGTGGGGATTTTTTTTATTTTTTATTTTTGTAACAGTTTAATGTTTGATTTAACCGTCTCGACTATCGACAAGTCCCCACCCTTCACCATTTTGTTATGTATCTGCTCCGAGAAAGGTAAATGACACCCCAACTAAAATAGCAGCACCATAAGCCACTTAAGTGGTTAAATACAAATCTAGAACACATGTAAAAGGGTCAAAGATCACATTCACATAACATTTTGCATTTTTTATTTTAACTGTATATTATTAAGGCTTGTTTGAAAGGTAAACATGCAAAATTAACAATATCCAGTATGTCGTGTCAGTAACAAATTGATGTCTAACTATCAATAATAGCATAGTGTAAGTATATGACAATTAGTTATTAATGGCTAGAGGAGATTTACCTTAAACAATGCTATCTAGCTAAGATATAGATAATTTGCATGTTGCATATCATTTAATCTTATTAGTCAACTAAAGGGTCACCTTCAAGAGCAATTTAATGATGTACAATAGATATAAAGATTAGATCAAATGGTCACTTTCGAGTAAAAAAACTCTAGTGATTTACTGTTGAGTAGAAAACGGGTCAGGTTAACCTGAAAGCCTTTTGGTCCATGACTTTAAGAGCGTGTTATTATTTTATTGGTCGCCACTTATGTTTTTTTTTTCTTTAAACGTCCTAATCATGGTTCCTATAGGAAAAAAAGTTCCATATTTAGACTTATGAAAACGCTACTCTAGTGAATTAGTGATGAGTAGAAAATGGGTCGGGTTAACCTGAAAGACTTTTGGTCTAGGATCATTGCATTTTTCAGGGATTAGTAATCTTATCTTTCGGATCTTAGCCTTTTCTTTGATCCTGATAGCAAGGAGTTGTATGTATTAGTGGATAACATGCCATGGTTGGAACTTGGAAGCTCTACCCTCATGGCCTACACACCTATGATAGTTAATAGTTACCAAGCTCTGTTAGAAATCTGAATCGTTTTAACAATTATCTCATCTTTTTCTATTGCATTTCAATCAACAGCACATGTTCACCTTACCTGAATTCTGACCATGGTATTGAGAGTGACCGATAATGGTTTAGTAAGTACATTTAGGAATAATATTCTTTAATATATAACTTGTGTGCATGTGAATAAGTATTGAAAGGAACTACAAACAAAAATTTTAATCTACGTTTATGTGGTAAATCATATACTAAAATAAAAAATTCCAAAGGTTCCACTCAATGATATAAGTAGGTCACTATCAATATTGTGGTCAGAAACTAAGAATCCGGGTAATGTGTATGTTTGTAATTGAAGTTGCATTTATAAAAATCTCTTTAAGGATTTGAGTTGCAATTTATTTTAATGATTTAATTTCTGTGTTTTTTGTTATGTCTTCAGTCAAGGATGTCTCCTTTTCTAAACACAAGAGGGCGAAAAAGGAAGAAAAATACCAGAGTGTGTATTAAACAGGAAGACAGATCTAAATCCTCAAACCACTCCCACAACTTGAAAAAATGGTTCTTAGTGGTTAATGCGTCAACGCTATCAACACCTTCTGTATCTGCAATTCCTAGCAGGGAGAAACATGTGTGTATATATATATATATATATATATATAAACATCCAGTGCAAAACGAAAAAGACAGTTGAAATAGCAAATATCATAAACGACTGAATAAGATCCATGAGGAAACGAAGGAGCACACCTGCTTACAACCTTTAAAGGTGTGACTACGATGAACAAATAACCCTATTAGACTATGGATGTACAGGGAAGATATATTAGGGCGATGAACGAACAAAATAATATCCCTCTTTTTAATTGTTTCTTTGAGTTTCTTTAAACAAAATGTTGGGGTTTTGGAAGGGGGGGTCAAACATATAGAGAACACGCAAGAGACACAAGAATCGCAAGAGTTACTGGGTAAAAAATTCTTTGAAAAAATTATTAGGGTATTGGAAGGGGGTGAAACATATAGAGAATTTTTTTGAACAAAATTTTAGGGTTGTGGAAGGGGAGTGAAACTTACATAGAAATAGATGAAGGGAAACAGATAATGAATATTGATCATATGTTTTTTTTAAACAATGAAAGATTTGATATCAAGGACGGATAATTCAACAAATTCTACTGAACAGACCAGTTAACCATGTCACACCCTCAAATTTCCACTCGCGGAGTTCTACCGCGAGGCGTGTGACACACCAGGATCCAAGTCAACGGTCACAATAAACGACGTCTAAATGTAAAACATTCGTAAATAAAAACCATGCATAAGATTTAAACTAACATCTGACAGTGCAGAAGCATTTAAAGTTTACAAGTCATGAGTAAATAAAGACATAAGTTCAAAAGTTTAACATAAAGAGACGTGCATGAATGACCCTAGACGCGAGTACGACTCCAGTGCGACTCTGTGCGCCTAGCTGACAGCTGCTACCTTAGCGACCTGAGAAAACATGCTAAAAGAGTCAACATATAATGCTGGTGAGTTCACAGGTTTTATTTAAACGTTTAAAGAAATCCTTTGAACACCGTTACCGTTGCTGTTACTACTATGCTTATGAGAACGCTAGCTAGGCGTCGGGTAATATTACTACTACGGGTGAAACCATTGCTGACTATGCCGTTTCTGTGACCCTTAATTCCTATGGACTACCGTCATCACCTGTAGGCCTTGTGTTTTTAGAGACAATATGCACCCGCCCGGCCTCCAGCCGTCGAGTGGGGCTTGTCAGTTCCCAATAGCGCTATCCACATTTCCCCGCCATATACCCATGTTAGTGGTTTCTAAGGGACTTTTTGATGAACCGTATAGTAATAAGATGAGAGCCATAGTATAACATGAAAATGTGTCATAAAAGAGTTTAAGCATGTTTCTCCCCCGAAAACATAAACCATAAAATGTGGGGCCGTGATCTCACCTTAGGTTTCGTCTTCTGTTAATGAGTAAACCGTTTATGTGATATGATAGCCCCAACTAGTGGCGACCTATCATAAGATATGTGTCAATTTAGACTAATAACCCTAAGGCTATCTAGTCCCGATTGTCCAGATCTTGACTCTGTGTGTTTAAAAGTGTGTTTGAACGTTAACCGAACATCCCAGACAGACCCGACATCCCGTTGGTGGCCCATTACATTAATTAACCAAGTACATAGTGTTAACATACAAGTTTCAAGCATATAACACTTAGTTTGCATCAAAAATCGCATCTACGAAGTTGTAAGGTTGAACCGGGAGATTTATGGGTTTGGTTCGACCCCAAGGGCTTCTGGTTCGACCCTCATGATGTTCATTCAGCCCATTCACAAGTTCATTTGACCTAACACTTGTTTATATGACTCTAACACATGTTTATATAACCCTAACGTATGTTAATTCGTCCTTAACACTTGTTTATTTGACCCCAGACTCCCAAATTCGACCCCCAGACACCCAGGTTCGACCCTATGGTGCCACATTCGACCTATTTGAGCTACATTCGACCCCCAGGAGCTACATTCGCCCCCCAGGAGCCACGTTCGCCCCTCAGAAGCCACATTCGCCCCTTAGAGGCTACATTCGACCTCCAGGCACCCAGGTTCGCCCACTAGGCACCCAGGTTCGCCCCCTGGAAGCTACATTCGCCCCCACGTGGGTCGAATGAGTTCCAGGTTCGCCCCCTGCAGATCAAAACATCCTAAAACGCACCAAAACGCATCAAAACCATCCGAAGACATCACGAGACATCACCAAACACTACAGTCAAGTATTATTAATATGCTCCTACAAAACCCTACCAATTTTACTCCAAAAACAGTCCGTTTTACGGGTTACCGAAAATGGCAAAAATCATGGAAACATCACATCACGCATGAAAACTTTACCCAATTAGGAAACTTTCTGAAATCATTCAATAATCAACTCAACATGTTCAGATTATCATGTGTAACAAAACCCCTAACCATTTCATTCATAATATCATCTTGAATCAAACCCTAAATCTATCAAAGATTCCCAAAATGAACAATATATCAACATCTAGCAAACAATAACCTAAAATACCCAAATCTCATCATTAATAAAAGCTCTAGAACATTCCTATAACATCTATATAGCATCAAATCACCAAGTAACACATAGTGCAACATAAACCATCATCAATACCTCATAAAAACACCACTAACACTTGTTAACTTGTAAGAACCTCATGTTTTATGATTAGGTTTTGTTTAGAAAGATGTTAGGAAGGTTTTTAATTGTGAAAACCGTCTTAAAACAGATCTGGACTCTTAGGGTTTCATAAAAACGAATTAAAATGCTTTTAAAAGGGTTTAGGATGAAGAACATACCTTAGATCTTTGTTTAGAAGATGTTTGTAGGTTAGGTTATGAAAAACAAGATCAAAAACTCCTTCCCCAGTGATTAATATTGATAGAGAGTGTTTAGAGGCGTTTAGGGTTTGTGAAATGATGAAAAATGACAAAGTGTGATATTTATACCCAGTCCAGGTTCGCCCCTATCGTGAGGGCGAAGGTGGGTATAAATGGTCGAATGTAGAATTCTGACCAACTGAAGGCCAGGTTCGACCCTCCCTTATGGGCGAACTAGGCAAGGCATTTTTCCAGATTTTTCCAGTTTTGTCGTTTTAACGCATTTTAACACATCCTAACACATGAACATGCAATCCTAACCTATGTTAAGCATATATAATCACGGATAATCATCTAAACAACGTTTAAACACATATTTGCAAATACTACACCATATACGAATCAATTCATGTTTGTCACTTGATCTAATTCATGTAATTCACCAACAACGGGACTCATAAACGTGTGCGTGTGTGTTTAACCCAATGATCCTCCAAATCATTGAACTCTGGACAATACGTTCTGTGTTCTGATTCGACTGACCTTACTAAATATGTTTAATAAACGTTTTTCGCTAAGGTAGACTTATGTGTTTGAACAAAATGTTGACCTAAACATGCCGGGTGTCACAGACCAGATGAATGTCAAGATCTATTGGACAGAACAAATATTGAAAACAAACAGACAATGATGACACATCAGATGACGCAAGCACTGAAACATGTTAAACAAATCAACATGTTTAAAATTTTATTATCAAATCAAAGTTCATTTGTTATGTTTTATACTTTACTCCACTGCACTTTATGTATTTCTTTTCATATTTCACTATTAAATTCATTAAACAACATAAAAAATTAAACTTCCAAAACCACTGCACTTTAAGTATACATGCCACTATAAAAAAAAAGAAATGACAAAGTTAGTTATTTAAAGATTTTGTATAACTTCTTTGTATATCACATTAGTGGTGAGTGTACAAACTTGTTTATGCTTATCACAAATCAAAATATTCAAGCCCTTCCTACTTTTGAAATT
The DNA here is from genome assembly GCA_032199755.1 of Ambrosia artemisiifolia. Classification (NCBI taxonomy): domain Eukaryota; kingdom Viridiplantae; phylum Streptophyta; class Magnoliopsida; order Asterales; family Asteraceae; genus Ambrosia; species Ambrosia artemisiifolia. Next base: position 17,689,920 of record CM063520.1, read on the forward strand.
GGAAACGTCAACACAGAGCTGGCCATGACTGAAAACAGGACGTGGAACATACAAACCAACATGTTCAAGCGATTGTCCTTAACTTTTATTTATTGTCATTGCAAAGCATAGAGAAATTGGAAACTGCCTTCGAGCAATCTTGACAGCTATTCTTTTATCAGCGGGTATCATCTTCAATCTTGAAATCAAGGTACGATAACCAATATTACTTCCTGTGATAATTTTCTCTTCAGTCACAACTTTTCCAAGTTTTGTGATTTATAAGTGTGTTCTGTTACACAATCCATTTGCGTGGTCAATGTTTCTAAGTAGCATCACTGGAGATCCCACTTTTAATACTAATTTATGGCTCGGTAAACCAGATAAATGAAAACTGTTTAGCACATCAGGAGAAAACAATGCGGTATTAGTGTCTGATTCACATAAACTATCTGAACTAAGTTAAATCTTTTCTTCACTGGGGATAGCTTTTAACAAATCTTCATTTATTGAATCAACAACATCATTTGTTGGAGCAAGAATGGCTCTTTGTTGAAATAGTTCGAATCCCATAATAACTTATTATCCGGATATATGAATGAAATCAAAGAAGAAATAGGATTCACTTGACCATGAATTAGTAAATCATCAGGTATTTGAATACTTGTCTCACCATCATTTTCATCACCAAGGAGTCCATCCCCAAGCTTTAAAATCCAGTCTACAAATTCGTTAGTGTCTTCTGGTACCATTATTAATGACTGGGAGAATTTGTCTAAAATCACCACCAAAAAGTACAACCTTTCCTCCAAAAGGCTTGCTCCGGAGGATTGATTGACTGGAATGTAATACATCTCTTATTGTCTTATCAAGAGCCTCAAAACAATGTTTGTGCATCATAGGTGCTTCATCCCAAATAATCAATTTTGTCATTCTAATTAATTCACCTAATTCACTATTTAGTTTTATTGAACATATGAAGTCCTCATTAATGTTTATTGGAATTACAAACCTAGAGTGAGCAGTTCTACCACCATCTAGTAAGAGTGATGCAATTCCACTAGATGAAACATTCAAAACTACTTCGACTTTGGACCTTAAAGCTGCTGCAAAAGTCTTCCAAAGAAAAGTCTTCCCAGTTCCACCATAACCATATACATAAAAGACACATCCATCAGCTTTTGAAACCCCATTCACAACTTTGTAAACTCTGCGTTGTTTAGCAGTTAAAGACTTTAAATAACCAGCATGTTCCCTTTCTTGAGCCAGTATCATAAGAAAGCTCTTTCAATATAATTCGATTATTTACTTCAGGAGCGCTTGGCATGTCCGAAAAGTTTTTCATTGTAATCCCATTGCTAACTAGCAATGTTTTAATCTATGATAGACAAATGTTTTCATGTTCTTCTTCTTGAAGCATAAAATCTAAAAAATATATATTAAAAGGTTTTAATAACAATGAATTTTTAAGTTATTCCGTATTTTTTTATTTCAAATTCATTACTTTGATACACTAATCAAATTACCTTGTATATCAGTTATCTTCCTTTCCTCCTTAAAACGTCTTCACATAATACAGCTTTTTTTTGAGAACAAAAAACACTAGGACGAGAAATTGAATTTGACAATAGCAACATTACAAAAAAGGAACGCAAAAAGTCTCCACTTGACCAATTACTTGCTTCTTTTATGGCAATAACATATTCCTTATCATCATCTAACAGTCCTCATGCAAAACATGCATCTTTGAATGTTTCAAACAGTTGGCCATCAACTATTTTTATATCTTTGAAACAGCTAGGTCTCGTAACATAATTTAATAAAATCCTCAAGTAGTAGAAATCACCAAGTGATAGAGGGAAATAATGTATCATTCCAATAGATTTCAAAGGATTTTTTCATTGGGACCACTTCCGCTCTTTACGTATCTTGGAAAGTCTATATATTTCAATTTCCTGAAAAACGCATCAATTTTATTAGTTTCCATCACTTTGTGAACATTGACATTTTCAATGTTGGATTATTGACAATATCACATAAATTAGAATCATCATCATAAACAATACTCTGACCATCATCACAATGGAAAGGCAATACTTCAACAATTGGAAATCTAATATGTATGTCATACTTGAATATTCTCCCAGCAGCGTCACAAGCAGAAATTTACCTCATGTACCTCTTTATTTTGCTCGGTGCCGTTGTTTGTAGACTTCGATTGGAAAACAAAAGTCGTAACTCTATCAGGTCTCTTATTTAATATACTTAAATAAATATTTGATAGAACCAGAATCATTGCACCATTCAACATTCACATGGCACTGGTACTTTTTGAGCAAAACAAGATTTTAAGGAACTACAAACCTATTATCAAGTTGGACGCCCTTCTTTTCCACTACATTACTTATTTGACGACGAAGGTAGACTGGATAACCATCAGAATCAACATAAGTCTCATCTACATATTTTCTGGGAAACTTTTTAGAACATTTAAAGTTACCATACATGGACATTGAGGGTTGTCTATACCGCAAGGTCCATGAATCATAAACTGCTTGACAAGTTAATACAATTTAGGATTTGTTTCTTTATCTGGGATCTCCGTACTAATTACACGGGATCTTTGCAATAATTACACGATCGATATCAGATGCAGTTAGGAATTTGCTTTCTGCATTCAAGAACAAACATATGTGAGCATGAGGCAGTCCACGTTTCAAAAATTCAATGGTATAAACAACTGAAAAGTTTACAACTGGAAGATCTATTAGTAGTTAGATAATGATACTTTTATTCATAAACAATTATTATACGTTTACCATAAATGATGAAGGTACGACTATACGTTTACCACAAATGGCATAAACAACTGAAAAGTTTACAATTGGAAGATCATATACCTAGATCCGCCAGTAAATGATGAAGGTACGACTATATGTTTATCACAATTTGATGCATTATTCTCTCCACCTTCAACAGTAGCATTCAAATTCTTAAAACTTTGGGTTCTGAGTTTCGGTTGTTGTGTTTTATATAAGCTAAGCGAGCAGATTCTACCATTGTGTATCCATCAACTAAAAACTGTTGGAACAGTTTTTCGCATTAAGTAACAATGAAAACTCCTTATGCCTATCTTGTAATCTATAACAAAAGAATTCTCTCATTGTAAGGTTGGTTCTAACTTTGTCATTATCAACTGCAATCCCCCAATGTTTAATACCAAGTCTGGACCATCTTAAGCATATAGGAAAATAAGTAGTTACTACATAGCAAGATAAGACGGATGAAGGATGAAGCTCACTAATTCTTTGAAGCCCACCAGACTTTGGTTGAACAATGATATCTCTTTTGTCAAATGATCCATCAAAATCACCAATTATTAATGCAACAACTTCTGATGTAGTTGGCAAGTTATAAACCCTTCCATCGTTATCTCCTATTCCAATAAGCTTCAATGCACAAGAGGATTGCAGGAATCCAAAATATCTTTTAGAATCCCGATGGTCTCAAGATCGAGCGAATTTTTTGCGGTAGCATTGGAATCTATCTCAGAATTCCATCAAACTTAACCATATTAACATAACATTTAATGCAAATGAAAAATGTATGTAATATGATATTAGAAAATTAATATAATCATAAAAGGGACAATTTAACTAAAAAAATTACCTTACTGCCTTTTGACGATTTACAACTTCATTATGTGAATCATTGATGTGCCTGGCTTTAGTAATACAAAATATGTCATTTTTCCCAGTGCCAAAAACCTGATGCTTTAATTTCAAAACATTGGTTTTGGGAAAAAGATTAATTTTTACTAAACCTTTAAACAAGTTATAAATTTATAAGTAAACGATAAATGCTTTGAAACTAAAACCAACACATAGGCAAAGAACCTGAGATGTATAGTATATATTTCTAGGTTAAATACCGAGTATCGTGTTCCAAAGAACATATTTTCCCCTACTCAACTTTTCATTACATTAACTAATAGGGTTTTGAAAAAGAATACAAAACGGAGGGGTTCTAAAAGAAAAATGGGTTTTGAAAAGGGTTTGGTTTTAAAAATGAACAGATAAAAATAGTAGGGATAGCGAACATACACATCTCGGGGACCCTCCGTAAAAGTAGAGTATTTATTATAAAAGCAGTAATAAGTTTAATTATCGGTGAGGAAAATAGGGGTGAACCGTCCCTTCAGAGTTGGGGATGAAAAAAAGAAATAAACAGGGATGACGTTCTAGCAACTCTATGGGTCACGGACCGGGAAAGTGTACGAGTCCCTATAGAGGTGTCTTCAGATTGCTGGCCCGTAATCTCGTCTTCTCCTGATTGACAATGTGGTGTTACCTAACTCACATTGCCATGTAGCTTTTTGGATAGCTTGAGTCCTGCTTTTTAGGCACTTCCTAAACCACCACCAAGCCACTCGTTTAAGCACTACGTTCTCTGATATACCTTCTTAAATTTATGTAGAGTCTTAACTCCGATCGGAAATCCCTTCCACCTCTTTCAACTCTCGCTTTCCATACTGGAGGATCTCACATGCCATAAGCTTGTGTGACGTGACACCCGGCAAACTTCGGTTAACAATCCTTAAGGAATCAATAAGTCTACCTTAGCGAGTCATGCGTGTGTTGATGGTTCTATGAACCACCGGGAGTCGTTACAGTGATTCAGGGAATCATTGGGAGTCTGACTGAGTCAGTTGAGTCTTGGGGATGGTTCCGGGAATCATCGGGAGTCATTACAATGGTCCTCGGGGTCATTGGGAGTCGGTCCATAAGTGTGTGTTCAAGGATTGGTGATTTGTAGAATCACCGGGTTTTAACGCACACACGCAAGTCTCGAGTCCCGGGAATTGGTGAACGAGTGTGAGCGTGTTTGTTTTCATGTATTATGTGTTTATAATCATTATGTGACTTGTCGGTATGTGTATACGTGTTTACATATGTTAAAACAGTGATTACACGTGATTGTATGACGTTATAGGTGATTACGCGTAATTGCATGCTGATAGGGGGTGATCAGCCCTAATTGCATGCTGATAGGGGGTGATTAGCCCTAATTGCATGCTGATAGCGGGTAATTAGCCCTAATTGCATGCTGATAGGGGGTGATTAGCCCTAATCGCCTATAGGGTAGGCGATTAGGAGGGTTGGGTAGGTGATTAGCCCTAATCGCCTATAGGGTAGGCGATTAGGAACCTTAAGGGGCGATTAGGCCCCTAATCGCCTGATAAGGTAGGCGATTAGCAACCCTAATCGCCTGATAATGCTGCACAATCGCCTGACGTGTTTTAAACGACTAGAAACGCCTATAAATACCACCCTTGACCTCTAAAACACCATTTGTGCAACCCTAGCCGTCCCACAACCTATCCCAACTCACAAACACCCTCTGGTACTCGTTTTTACATCAAAACAACCATTTCCAAGCTTTACCCATCATTTTCTCCTAAATCCAAGGTGTGTTCTTCATCCCCAAACCTTTAAATGATTATGTTTTGTTCCCTAAAAGTCCAGACCTGACTTCTAAATGTTTTGTCTTTGAAAATCCATTAAAAACCGTTTTTAAACAAACCCAAACCTTTATGCATGTTATATGTGTTATATGTGATTAAAGGTAGGATTTTTATGATTGAAACATGATTGTTCTTGTGTTATTAAGGTGTTTATGGCTGTTATGAGTTAGTATGATGATGTTCTATGAGTTTGGATGGTTTTGGTTGTGTGTTGTTGATGTTTGATGTTTTGACCCATTTGAATGGTTTTGAATGATTAAGGATGTTATGAGGTGTGTTGTGGATTGTATGATGTCAGGGTTTGCATTAGGATGATGCTAGAGCAGTAGGATACTATCGGACAACGTTGTTACGTGATGAAATCTGGTATTTGCTATTTAGGGTAAGTTTTACATGATGATGTGATGTTTACATGATGAATATGTTATTTTGGGAAAACGCTTGCATTCTGGACTGTTAGAATGATGATAACTTAGGGGTTTTGCTTGAAATATGTTTCTTAATGTGTTATGATTGATACTGGGTGTTTACACATGTTTCGGATCTGATTTGGAGGGTTAAACGCGCGAAAAAGTGACACAGCCCTGCAGGGGGCGATTAGGAATCCTAATCGCCTGATGCAGGGACGAGTAGGAAAGGTTAGGGGCGAGTAGACCCCTAATCGCCTGATGTATCAGCCAATTAGCATCCTAATGGCTAGTTGACCATCCTAATGGCTAGTTGACCATCCTAATTGCTAGTTGACCATCCTAATTGTCTGGTTGACCATCATAATTGCTAGTTGACTTTCCTAATTGCATGTTTAGTGTCTAATCACGTGATTAGCTGATTTAAGCATAGTTTGACACCCCGAACATGAAATGACGCCTAGGAACATGCTAGGAACCTTGTGGAATGTCCGATAACCCGGTAATACACGTGTGGACTCGTATATGTGATATATGATCTATATGTTGACTTTGGTGGACTGTTATGCGTATTAGGTGCATGTTTGCTTGTGATTACAAGATTTCTCATTCTTGTATGTGTGGTCAAAGTAACAGTCAAACGTGTTTTCAAAACATACTTGGTCATGGTCTGGACACTTGGGGACTATTTGACCTGCGAGGCAATGGTTCGGGTACTCATATGCATTCGATGATAGGTTGCCGATACTAGGGCTGTCATTTGCATTGTCTGTGGTTTATTAAGAAGAACGCAATCTAAGGTGAGTTCACGGCCCCACTTCATACTGGTTTTGCTTTCAGGGGAGAAAACATGCTGTCTACTTGTATTCTTTAAACGTGTGTCAACTTACGTTTTCACAAAAGATGTGTCAAACTACATTTTGGTATTCATAAAACCTATGATTTACTAAGTATTCATATTGGTAAAACTTACAAGGTAGTCGTTGGTTACAATACGGTATTACTTACTGGTATTCTTGAATTCCTTATGTATTGGGGTATTCTTTTGGGTTGCTATACGATTTGTTAAAGTCCCGGGGAAAACCATTAATGTGCGGTGGTTGCACAACGGGGGAAATATGGATAGATCTATTTGGGCGTGACCGGCCCCACTCGTCAACTGGAGGTCGGACGGGTGCATGTTGTCTCTTAGAGTATTCTTGTATGCTTGTATTCTTGTATTCGGGCAGGTAGTATTCTTGTATTCATGTATTCGAGTCCAGTAATGGTTTTCCAATCGTAGTAGCGACAGGTATTCATTTTGGTTGGCATTCTTTGAGTAGTATTCTTTTGGTCGGTTTACTTATGGTTTGGTCTACTTTGGAATATTCTTTGAAACTAACTAAGTTGCTTTTCACAAAAACCTGTGAACTCACCAGCATTATATGTTGACGTTTTTAGCATGTTTTTCTCAGGTCGTTAAGGTAGCAGCATCGGACCTAGGCGCACAGAGTCTCACTTGGCGTCTAGGATTCTAGTTTCATGTTTTCAGTAATTTCAGACTTCAGTCACGTTGTTTAAGTTGTAATCAAGATTTTAAAAAGCTTCCGCTGTTGGTTTATGTTCTGAAACTTAATGTTTTTGTCTTACTTATTTTATCATATAGTGTTGTTTATTGTGACCGTTGAATTGAATCCTGGTGTGTCACACGCCTCGCGGTAGAACTCCGCAGGTGGAAATAATATAGTATATTATATTATATTTGACCCTTCTTCATTCTGAACGAAACATAGGTTAAAACGTAGATAAAAATGAGCTCGTTCCAACCGTAAGTTCATAATTTTATAAGACATTATATTTTAGGAATTATACGAGGAAAACGAGTGAAGCAGCTGAATTAATAGTAATAATACAATAATAATAATAATAATAATAATAATAATAAAATGAAATTCTAAAATGTGTGAATCTTCTTATGTGTATCTGTCTATAGAGGTAATGTGTGTGTATGCATTAAATGCATACATGTGTATGAAGGATACATGTGTCTTGAGGATTTCTTTTAGTTGAAAATTTACGTATGAAACAAACCGACTTTCACATCTTTAAATAAGCAGTGAGTGTTAGGAAGTTTGATCACCCTACGTACAAGCTTCTTTCATATAAACCATATATACAGGTTAGTATATATTTAGTTCAAAGATTGATTTCCTTTGAAGTTTTAATATTAGAATCTTTACTAAGATTAATTAATACGAATAAGTTAGGTGGTGGTGGAAATTATTCTAGTCACGGATAACATCAACGGTTCACATATTTAATTACGTTAGCATAATTGATCGGTAGTGATGAACTTTAGTCACGTTAACCGGTTGTGATGAACGCAAGTCACGATAAAGTTTAAAGGACGGTTATTATGCGGATTAGCGTATATGAATCATCAAACCAAAGGAGGATGGTGGTGAACCTAAATAACGGCTTTTCTGGCTGGATTGATCGAGGTGAGTTCCTCTGAACCGTTTTTAAAACGGGATGTGATGTTCTTTTTGAATTGGTAATAACTGTAGAATCGACTATGTTTAGCATATGTAATATGTGGCAATGCTTGATAGGATGCTTGAGGGCTGCTTGTATGATTCTGCTTTAGCCAGTAGGACTTTGTATACATAGCCTGGTTATGTGAACATACTGTGCTTACTCTGTTCCTATCTGTTTGCCGTGGATATATCTGCTTGATGCTATAGTCGAAGAACCTATGATTTTGAATACTATCATGTTCATGAACTCACCAGTTTTAAACTGAGTCCCAAATATTTTTCGGGCACACATCCTTGGTGCCTATTATATGCAGGAGTGATGATAAGAATACTGGATGGCATCTGAAACGGCTAACGAGGACTAAGGAAGAGATTGGCATATAGATACAAACTGATGTAATAGATTAGATTGTTGTACAAATCTTGGCTTTTGATTTAAATTAAGAAAAAGACTTCCCCTGTGTAGAACTTTGTGCATTGATAATCCAAAACGTGACACCCCGTGGGATCTAGTTTTAGTTGTGGGCCCATAACCCACAGGCACTCGGACAGGACTCTAGAAGCGGGTGTTACATTTTGGTATCAGAGCCTTAAGTTTGAGGGATTTAGGTACTTGTAGTAGTACCTAGACTAAAACTAGAATTTTTAAGCCAAGTAGAAACGCCAGTCTTAGTAGCCAGATGATAGTATGAGATGATAGAATGCGATAGGTATGCCGAAGTTTGTATGATTTAAGATTATATGGTAGTTGGGAGTATCATGGTGTGTATCATATATTGCTTTCATACCTGGCTAGTATGAAGGTTAATGTATTCCACCGCTATGATCTCGCAAACATCATATTGTACTGAAATCATCAGATAGTAAGCATGAAGATAGGAATTTGGTTGGACTCTAGGATCATGCAAGCAAGACTTGTATAGACAGTCTGGTAAATAGAGTGTATGTATCTAGATATGCATGATTGGAGATGGGAGTGCATGCCTCTATATGCGCCAGTATGGTAATTAGAGCGTATTCCCTAACAACTTTTGTTTTGTTTGTTACCTGAATATTAGACACTATCAGCTAGATGTATATGCTAGAAAAGTTAATCATTCTCATTATTGATGGTCATAGTGATTATAGGGAAGCTTCTTATGACCTGATAATTATAGTGTAAGGAAAAGTGGATTGAAAGAGATAAATAGATGTAATTAGAGGATGACTATTTTTTTATAATAGATCTTAAGAGATTATGATAAGAAATAATAACTAATACGGATGTATAAATAAGGTGTTAAAGCTTATATGAAAACAAGATACAATAGTTACTACTATAAGGTGACCAACCTCTGAAGAAAAGTGAAAGATAAATTGAGTAGTATATGAGATAAAGAGCAGCAAAATAAGTTGCACTCGCAATAAATGAAATAAGTAAGCTTGATACGGAAGGAACCGATCTACTCATAAGGATACTATTCCACATTGCAAGGCTATTATTAATAGAGTAAGTGATGTAGCTAGTAATGTTTATTTTTTTTTTCTTGATTTAGATGAGTAGAGTTAGTAAAAAGTTTCTAAATCCCAATTACACTAATCCTTAAATTGATAGATGTACTTGACTTTATAGAAAAATCCGTTGCTAACCATAAAGAGATATAAGGAAATAAGAGAAGTGATGGTGTAATAAAAATATCAAAGGAATAGATATTACAAGGGAAAGTGAGATAGAAAACAATTATGCCACATGGTCTGGATATAAGAGCATATATCTCTGGAGCGCGCCAGTGGATTTTTTATAACATAGATAAAGATGAACATGCATGTATGAGGACTTTTGATGAAATCCTAGAATGTTTTCAAAGTGGTAGAACATGGTAAGACCTAAATTACGATAGCCCATATTTAGTAGCCGGGGAATTGATTTAGGAGCTAAAACGAATTTGATGTCCCCTCCTGCCCACTAGAACAAAGTTGAATAAGACTCGACGTCGATATAGAAATAGACTGCAGTAGAAGTAAGAAAGACATTTGATGCCAAATTTTCTGGACCTGTTGAAATACAAAACCGTCATAAGAGTTTACTTGAGTCACGAAGAGAAACCTTAAAAAAATGAAAATGATGATTATGCGTCAGGAGTTCACATTAGATTAACCAAATGAAAGGTGAAATCCTTTATGAAATTATGAATAGATTATGGTAATGGAGGTTATTCTCACTACGTACCATTATTAGAAAAAGTGATAGCATATGTCTCACATCAACCTTGAACACATTAGATGAACTACCCAACACTTAATCCAAAGTTAGTTATGGTAGTCTCCACGTTAAGTAATCTGAAACAAAAGAGGCACTAGGGGCCAAGTCTAGTATGGACAGGATTGACCAAGGATTAAGACATGTTGTAGAAAATTAGGGATTCCGGGAACTTGTTAGATCAAGAAAAAGTAATTCTTGAAGATATTATAAGTCAAGATATTATATTTATCAAAGTACATCAAAGATATACCATGAATAGTTACCAATAGCCTAGCATAAGGAAAGATATCCCCTGGTATGTGAAAGAGTGGATATCGGATATCGGAAACTCGATAGTAAAATACAACCGTATAAGATGTGCAAGCTCATGAACTTGATAATGAAGTTGCAAGAATCCATTAGAATCCCCATGTCACATGAATTGCAACGAATAGATTAAGAAAGAGCATTTTTGACTTGCTATTAAGGGAATAAATTCCTTAAAGGAAATGGAGGTATGACAGTTATGGCCGCATAAAGAATAGAAACAGATATATTATTAGAATAACAGGTTTCGAGGATGAAACCTAATTTAAGGGGGTAGATTCTAACAACCCCAAATTTTGAGGAATTCTTGATTAGAGAAACGGGTATGCAAGCCATGATACTTAAGTTTATAAATACCTTTACTTTGAAGTAATAGTTATAAACGCGAGAAATATGAAGTTTACTTTTTATATGTTGTTAAGCGAGTAAGTAACGGATCGCATGATTATTGGAGAAGTGAGATCCAGATGAGTAATTAATCTTATAGGAGAACGTTTAGTAATAATAATATAGTATATTATATTATATTTGACCCTTCTTCATTCTGAAGGAAACTTAGGTTAAAACGTAGATAAAAATGAGCTCGTTCCAACCGTAAGTTCATAATTTTATAAGATATTATATTTTAGGAGTTATACGAGAAAACGAGTGAAGCAGCTGAATTAATAGTAATAATACAATATTAATAATAAAATGAAATTCTAAAATGTGTGAATCTTCTTACGTGTGTGTGTCTATAGAGGTAATGTGTGTGTATGCATTAAATGCATACATGTGTATGAAGGATACATGTGTCTTGAGGATTTCTTTTAGTTGAAAATTTACGTATGAAACAAACCGACTTTCACATCTTTAATCTTTAAATAAGCTACGAGTGTTAGGAAGTTTGATCCTCCTACGTACAACCTTCTTTCATATAAACCATATATACAGGTTAGTATATATTTAGTTCAAAGATTGATTTCCTTTGAAAATTTAATATTAGAATCTTTACTAAGATTAATTAATACGAATAAGTTAGGTGGTGGTGGAAATTATCCTAGTCACGGATAACATCAACGGTTCACATATTTAATTACGTTAGCATAATTGGTCGGTAGTGATGAACTTTAGTCACGTTAACTGGTTGTGATAAACGCTAGTCACGATAAAGTTTAAAGGACGGTTATTATGCGGACTAGTGTATATGAATTATCAAACCAAAGGAGGATGGTGGTGAACCTAAATAACGGCTTTTCTGGCTAGATTGATCGAGGTGAGTTCCTCTGAACCATTTTTAAAACGAGATGTGATGTTCTTTTTGAATTGGTAATAACCGTAGAATCGACTATATTTAGCATCTGTGATATGTGGCAGTGCTTGATAGGATGCTTGAGGGCTGCTTGTATGATTCTGCTTTAGCCAGTAGGACTTTGTATACATAGCCTGGTTATGTGAACATATTGTGCTTACTTTGTTCCTATCTGTTTGCCATGGATATATCTGCTTGATGCTATAGTCGATGAACCTGTGATTTTGAATACTATTATGTTCATGAACTCACCAGTTTTAAACTGAGTCCCAAATATTTTTCGGGCACACATCCTAGGTGCTTATTATATGCTGGAGTGATGATAAGAATACTGGATGGCATCTGAAACGGCTAACGAGGACTAAGGAAGAGATTGGCATATAGATACAAACTGATGTAATAGATTAGATTGTTGTACAAATCTTGGCTTTTGATTTAAATTAAGAAAAAGATTTTCGCTGTGTAGAACTCTGTGTATTGATAATCCAAAACGTGACACCCCGTGGGATCCAGTTTTAGTTGTGGGTCCATAACCCACATGCACGCGGACAGGACCCTAGAAGTGGGTGTTACATGAATATGGTCTGTTCATATAAAGTCTGCTGATAGCAACCTCTGTAAGTACAACATCTGTTCAATACTATCTTTATTAAACGTTTTCAAGAGTCCAATCTCTGGTTCTACAACAAATGTTGAATAACAGATGTTACAACGGCTGAAAATAAAGAGACCATTCACTAATACAACATCTGTTGAATAAGAGATATTCACCAAAATACTTGAAAGTTCTTCTGTGATCCAAAATCTGTTGTACAAAGCATAAAATATGTGAACTAAAAGCATGTTTGCAACAACATATATTGTATAACAGATGTTTTCTAACATATATTTCATAACACATGTTGCTAAAAAGCCATTTCAACATAACTTTAACCAGCATTAGAAAATTGTTAAAGCAGTTTGGTGAAACACTACTAACATACATTTGAACTTTGAAGATTTGTCAAAATTATCACTGAAAAGGCTACACACACCAAATAAGAAAGTGTCACACCCCGACTTTTCCCCTCGTCGGTTGTGACGTTTGGTGGCTTTGCCAACGCAGCGGAAAGATGCATCTAAGACTCTGGTTCCCTGAACGCCAATTCTAACCCTCTAGGATCCCCGGTCCCAACTGCCACCTACTCCAACCGTGCCGTTACCATAGTTTAAACCTGAAAGACACACTTAAAAAGTCAACATAAAGTCGGCGAGTTCATAAGTTTTACAAAAAAGTTGTTATAAGTTCCAAAGATCATATCTGTTACTACTAGGTTATAAGAACGTTAGCTAGACGTTAAGAGTTTTTACTACTACGGTTGGAAACCCATTACTAAACATATACCAAACGATGAACAGCCCAGACGACTGGGCTACCGATGCCTCGGTAACCCGATAGTTAGAGACAATATGCACCCGCCCGGCATCCCCGCCGTCGAGTGGGGTTTGTAAGGCCCAATAGATCTATCCACATTTCCCTCGTTGTGCTTCCCGTACATTCATGGTTTCCCCCTGGGACTTTCCGAAAAGACCGTATAGTAACATAAAGTAACCATAGTATTAACATGACCTTTAATAAATAAGTAAGTAGCATGTTTCTCCCGCTGGAAATAAAACAGTAAAAGCGGGGCTGTGACACTCACGCACCCATTTCATTTTTCAAAAACTTGTTTGTTTGGAATTCCTCGGGTTTTCGTATGTTGGATCAGTGGCTGTTTCTATGAACACTTATGTGTTTATCAGATTTATATAAGAGTTATTAAGCAGCGGAAATACAAGTGTTCAAAGGTCTAAAAGATCACTTTGATGAGGAGTTATTACTCCCCCTTGACTGAATAATAAATGAGAAACAATAAATGATCTAAGTATAAAGCAGTAATAGCAGTTTATGTTTCTCAGATGTGAAGTGGAAATTATAAGTTTAAAGCCCGAAGGATTTCAATATAAGTTCAAAGATATTACACAAAATCACATATGTAAAATAGATGAACAAACTCATCTATTTATAGACTAATGTACTAAACTGTAGTCTGAAGTAATCTAAGATATTTAACAAAGATATTATGCTAAGATAAGGTTACTACAGTCTGTACATTGAAACTTGAAATCAAGACTTTAACAAAACAATATAATAGTAAAACTGCTGATCTTCAGTCGGTTAGAAGCTTCTGAGTGAAAGTGCTGATGAGTGACAAACTGCTGATGAGCAGTTTGTCTTCAGTAGTTCTTCAGTGAAATGTCTGGTTAGACTTCAGAACTTCTGATGTATTTACTCTTCAGTACTTTGTGTTTGTTCTTCAGTACTTCTTCATTTTGTTCTTCAGCAGTTCTATACTTAGGCAGATATGGAAAAGACTAAGGTTATCAAAAGGTGGTTTCGTCAATCCTCTTCGTCCCAACAATCTCCCCCTGGATTGATGAAGCCAAAACCTTATCTATCCTTTATTGTTGTCCTTTTCTCTCTTCTAGCATCCTCCAGATCTCTGCTGTCATCCGGGTGGTAAGAGTACATCTTTGTTGCTCAGTGAGAGGACCAAGTTCAGGTGTTAAGTGTTGAATGGTGAGAAGGTCTTTGGACGATAAAACACTCAACTCCTTTGAGTTTCTATAGACCTTACTTGAACGGTCTCTCCTGGTCACAAGTACTGAGTTGGATTCAGTAAATGACCATTTCACAATGTTTACCTTTGACCTGTCAAAGTCAGAGGCATAGGAAACCAAGCCTGTTTCCTTAGGTTGACCTGATTGAGGAATGTCTTCTATTTCAGTGACTCTCAGGTGAGATTCTTGACTTCCTTGTAATTCAGCAGCACCTTGGATTGGCATGTTGGGCAGGTGATGCTCTGTAACAACCCTTGTATGTGTTTCTTCTTGGATGGATTGTTGTAACTGATATGCATAGGTAGCCTTGTCTCTGAATTGGGTCAAGATGGGTTTCTCTTCAACATCAAAATCACCATGTACCAACTGATCTCCTTCTAACAGAATCATTTTGAAGTCAGTCTTGACAATGGGATCTCCATCTGCTTTTCTTTTGGTGGCTGGCCTTCTTAATGTACCAGATGGTCTTTTGACAATAGAAGTTGTTTGGACTTCTTTGCTTTCAAATCTTTCTGGTTCAGCAGCTTTCTTTGCTTTGAATTTCTTGTAAGCCTCATACAAAGTTTGTTCTTTCCATTTGCTGATTGAGGCTTTTGAACCATAGCCATTAGCCACTAATTCTTCAATCACTTCAGCTCTTTTAGCTTTCCTCTCATTTTCAGTTGCTATTCTATCAGATAGCATCTGTGCTCTTCTTGTCAGTTCTTGTGTTGAGAGTTTCTTGAGGGCCACTTGCTTGGATTTGGAGTTCTTTGTAATGAATGCTATAAGCTGTGCTCTTTTGTCTTCTTCAGCAGCAGCTTCAAGTGCTCTCTCTTCAGCCTCAAGCTCATCAAGTTTCTCTTGGTACTTGATCAGTTTTTCTTCAAAGCTCAAGTCTTCTCTTGTTTCTAGGCTGTTCCATACTCTGTCTTCTTTTGCCTTTTTAGCAGCTTCTTTCAAACTCTTCTCTAATAAGTCTTTCGACATGCTGATGGGAGTAGGGTTTAAAACAGCTGTGGAAGTTGTTGTAGGCAAAGGAGTGGGAGCAGGTTCTTTTTCAGTTGCCTTAGGAACTTCTGATGATGGTTTAGGAGGTAGAACTGCTGATGTGGTAGGTTTGGTCACAACTGCTGAAGGATTGTCTTCAGTAGTTTGAGAAATGTAATCAGCAGTTCCCTCTGATGCCTTAGATAACTTGAACTCTGGTGCTACTTCTTTTCCTGGTCTTTGTGTTGGTCTATCAGCTTCTTGATCAGGATTTTGTCTTTGTGTAGCATCTGTTGGTTCCTTAATCATCTCCCCCTTTTTGGCTTCATCCACTTCTGGAAGCCTAATAGAATGAGATGTTGCAGCAGACAACCTTGCCAGTTGATCTTGAGTTTCATCCATCTTCTTGTTCAACTCAGCAAGTCTCGAGTTGATCAACCCAAACTGATTGTTAGCTTTTAACTCCCAAGCAGTTGTGAAGGGTTTGAGTTGATCAGTTATGATTTGTTTGAGTGCCTGGTACAGGGGACCATCTGGGCTGCATAGTTGGTTCAGATCTATGCTTGTGAGCCCAGTGAATTGGGTAGGTTGTTTTGGTGAAGGGGTGCTTTTTGGGTGATCTTCAGATTGCTCTGAAGATGCCAGTTGTGGGGATTTTTGGGCTAACTGGTCTTTAACCTGATCTTTGGTGACCAGCTTCTTGAGCTTGGAGACCTTAGATGCAGGACCTTCAATGTCAACCGTCAATTCAGTTTGTGGAATTTGTGATTCATCAACCAACTTAATGGAATCATCTGAATCCCTGATAGTGTCCTCAGAGAGGGCAGGATCAGTTATATCATGAGCTGGACCCAAACCAGTAGTCTCATGAACCTCTTTGTCTTGGTTCTGAGGTTTTCCTACCTCTGGCCTTAGGCCTTCATCAGTAGTTGCCAAGTTTGAGGTCTTAGCTATGTTACTACTGTCCTCAGGTTCACCACTGGGTGATAAGTGAGTAGTAGCAGCCTCAAAAGTATCAAAAGTTTGCAAGTTTGGGCTTACAAACTCTTGTTCATCCTCATCTCTCTGTGTTGGGCTAAAGAGATCCACATTCATGTCAACTTCTGAAGGCATCTCCCCAATTTGATGTGTTGTAAGGGGAGTGACATGTGGTGAATGGGTTCCTTTAAGTCCTGAGAGAAGTTGGGCAATTTCTATGGTTGTATGTGAGGGTTCAGGTTCAGTAGTTTTGATGGGTTGGTGTTCAGGAGTTTGGGTGGGTTCAGGAATGGTTTCAGCAGTTTCAAAAGCAGGGTCAACAGTTATTTGTTTCTTAAATCTTTTTCTTTTAAATATAACTGTGACAGGTTTTCTTTTGGGTGGTGGAGAAGGAGTGTGCTGAGAGGATGTTTCAGCCACTTCCTTTTCAAGTGCAGATTGCACATCAGTAGTTTCAGGTTTCTCCACTTCCTGAACTTTCTTTTTCAGTGACTTGGTTGTTTTTGGTTTTTGTTGTTTAGGCTTTTTAGTTATCTTTTTGGGTTTGGAAGATGTGGGTTCCTTGGGGATGGGTTGTTCTTCCCCTTGGTCATCTTCTAGCAAAAGTGCTGGTTTGTTGTGCCTAGAGAATACTTGAGCAGTTAAAGGATTTAAAATTGTTGTTTTTCCCTCAAGTACTCCCTCTCCAAGTTCTTTTATTATGCACTGCATAACAAACCTTGGATACAACAAAAATTTCTTTTTATCATTTTCATGATGTAAAACCAGTTCATTGAAAAACAGTTTTGATGCCTTGAAAGAAGTTTCATTTATGATGGAATGAAAAATAGGTTGAAAAGTTGAAGGCATCTGATCTATTGACCCAGTTTTAGGACTAAGACACATAATAATATAATGAAATAACAGTTTATATTGTGGGTCAAAATATTTTTTGTAAACTGTTGCTTGTGCCAAAGTACCTTGATAGCCACACTCTGTCATGGTCAGATGAATATCTGAGGTTGGAATATGCTCAGGTGCCTCAGAATCCTTCAAACCAAGCCTGATGCTTAGTGTTTCTGGTGAGATGGCCATCAGTTTCCCTTTTATAGAAGATTTGAGGGAAATCACTTCATTATTCACCTTCACCGTTTCTGAATTTGCCCAGAACTCATTAAGAGTTTCTTCATGAATGGGTGGATCAATGGTGAAAGCATCATAATATTGGGATTTCATGATGAGATCAAGTATCTCATCATACTGGGACCAGGCTTCATCTTTAACAAAGTAGCCTCTTTGGTTGTGTCCCTGTTTTAACACGAGAGCCATGGATGTTTTTTTTTTTTTTGATCGAACAGTGATTTTTAGGTTAGAGAGGGGGTTTTGCTTCGAATTTGAGAGAGAAAGAGGGAATTTTGCTTTTTGAATGGATAAGTGTTGGAACAGGGTATTTATCAGAAGTTTTTAACCGACTAGGTCAAACTTCTGACGAGTGAAAAGTCTGTTTTACCCTTTTAGTCAAACTGCTGAAGAAGAAAGGTTTCTTCATCAGTGGTTTTAGTTATCTCATCAGCAGTTTCAACTGCTGATGCAGATGACTCTTAAAACACTTTTCTAACTTCTGATTTTCATCAGTAGTTATATCCATTTTGAAAATATCCCATTTTGATGTTTATCAGTAGTTTTCAAAATTTGTTCATCAGAACTTTCTCTTTTCTCAAATTTTTGGTCTTCAGAGGTTTGTGACAGATAAGTATGTAAGTGAAAAATAAAATATGTGCAGAATTAAAAAGTGAAACACTTACAGACTTTCTTCTAAGTTTAACATCCCAATCATGGATACTAACCTCTGAAAAGTTGTTGAATCAAGGGGTTTGGTGAAAATGTCAGCTATTTGATTGGCTGTTGTGACATGCTTCACCTCAATCTTGCCTTTTTCATAGCAATCTCTTATGAAGTGATACCTGATTTCAATGTGTTTAGTTTTTGAAAACTGAACAGGATTTTGAATGATGCTAATGGCAGATTTGCTGTCTACAAAAAGTGGGGTCTTGGTCTCTTTGATTCCATAATCAAGCAGTTGATATTGGAGCCATTGTATCTGTGAAGTACAGCTTGCAGCAGCAATGTATTCAGCTTCAGCTGTTGAAGTTGCCACAGATGTTTGTTTCTTTGATTGCCAGGACACCAGACAGTTTCCTAAGAATTGACAACCACCAGATGTTGATTTTCTTGACATTTTGCAACCTGCATAGTCACTATCTGAAAAAGCAGTTAACTTGGTATTGCTTGAAGCAGGATACCAAATTCCCAAAGTAGGAGTTCCTTTCAGATATCTGAAGATTCTTTTGACTGCAATTAGATGAGATTCTCTTGGTGCAGATTGGTATCTAGCACAGACACAAGTTGAAAACATGATATCTGGTCTAGAAGCAGTTAGATATAAAAGAGAACCTATCATACATCTATACATGGTTTGATCAATGTGTTTCCCTTGATCATCTGGTTCAACTTGTGTGATTGGTGTCATGGGAGTGGAACATGTTTTACAGTCTTGTAAAGAAAATTTGTTCAATAATTCTTTAACATATTTTGATTGATGTATAAATGTTCCATTTGACTGTTGTTTGATTTGCAGTCCCAAAAAGTACTGCAATTCTCCCATTGTACTCATTTCAAATTTTGATTGCATGAGTTTCTTAAATTCTTCACACAGTTTTGAATTTGTTGAACCAAAAATGATATCATCAACATATATTTGAACAAGTAAGACATGATTTCCAACATGTTTTATGAAAAGAGTTTTATCAATGGATCCCCTTGAGAAGTGATTCTTTAGTAAAAAGTTGGAAAGTGTTTCATACCAGGCTCTTGGAGCCTGTTTTAGCCCATAAAGAGCTTTGTCAAGTCTGTAAACCCAATCAGGATGAGAAGGATCCTCAAACCCTGGAGGTTGACAGACATACACTTCCTCTTTTATTTTTCCATACAAAAATGCACTTTTGACATCCATTTGATAAACTTTAATGTTGTTGGAAATTGCATAAGCTAAAAATAACCTGATAGCTTCAAGTCTTGCAACTGGTGCAAAGGTTTCATCATAATCAATTCCTTCCTCTTGGGAATAACGTTGTACCACTAGTCTTGCTTTGTTCTTGATTATCATACCAGCCTCATCTGATTTGTTTCTGAAGACCCATCTTGTTCCAATTGGTTGCTTGTTGTCAGGTAAGGGACAGATTTCCCAAACCTGTTGTTTCTTGAATTGAAGCAACTCTTCTTGCATTGCTTGCACCCAATTGTTGTCTTTGAGGGCTTCTTGATACTTCTTTGGTTCCAACTGAGAGATGAATGCTGAGAATAAGCAAAAGTTGGAGAGCTGGTTTCTTGTGAGTACCCCTGATGCAATATCACCCATGATTTGTTCCAATGGATGATCCTTGTGTTCAATCAGTTGTTGTAAACCTGTATTGGATGATGGCTCTACAGGTTCTTCAAATAAACCACTGAGATTGATAATATCTGGTTCAGCTGTTATTTGAACTTCAGGAGTTTTAGGTTCAGCTGAATCAGTAGTTTCAAAATGTTCATCAGTAGTTCCTGAAGTAGAAGCTATTGAAACTTCTAAAGGTTTGATAGTTGATCTTCTGACTGTGTTTGGAGTCCATGGTGCAGGACTATCATCTTCAAATCCTTGAAAACCATTTTGAGGAGGTTTGGATGATTCAACAGTCTTTTCAGGTCCGAAATGAAAACTGTCAAGATCAAATAATTCAGCAGGATCTGCTGGAATAAGAGTGTGTTTTGATTCATTGAACTTGACATTCAGTGTTTCTTCTACTATCCTGGTTCTTGAATTGAAAACTTTGTAAGCTTTTCTCAAAGGAGAATAACCAAGAAAATAACCTGTGTCAACTTTTGCAGCAAACTTAGAAATAGAGTCTTTGATGTTGAGGATAAAACATTGACATCCAAAAGCCCTGAAGAAGGAGATAAGGGGCTTAATGCCATGAAGAATTTCATAGGCAGTCTTGGTATGTCTCTTGTTGATAAGAACTCTATTCTGAACATAACATGCAGTGTTGACTGCTTCAGCCCAAAAATACAAAGGTAGGCCTGAATCAGCTAACATTGTTCTGGCTGCTTCAATTAATGTTCTGTTCTTTCTTTCTACCACACCATTTTGTTCAGGAGTTCTGGGAATGCTGAACTGTCTAACAATCCCTTTAGACAGACAGAATTCATCCAGAGTTTTGTTCCTGAACTCTGTCCCATTGTCACTCCTGATGACTTTGACAGATAGAGAATATTGCTTCTCTACTTGTAGAATAAAGAACTTGATGATCTCAGCTGCCTCATCCTTGGAATATAAGAAGAAGACCCATGTGAATCTTGAGTAGTCATCAATGATGACCAAGCAGTACTTCTTCTTACCAAGGCTCATGATTTTGACTGGTCCAAATAAGTCCATATGGAGTAGTTGAAGACATGCAGTTGTTTTTGATTCTTCAATAGACTTATAAGAGGACTTATGCTGTTTACCTTTAAGACAGGAAACACAGTGTTCTTTGCACTGATATTCCTTCAAAGGTAGACCTCTGACCAAGCCCATTTTTGTGACTTTATTGATGGTTTTAAAGTTCACATGGCCAAGTCTCCTATGCCAGAGATCATTTTCTGAAGTTGATGCCTTTGAGAAGAAACAGGCAGTCTTGTTCAATACTTTGTCTTTTTCAATGTCCACTGCATAGACATTGCCACATCTTTTGGCAATCAGCAAAGTATGATCTTCAATGATCTTCTCTATCAACTTCTGGCCTTCTGGTGATATGATCTTGCATGCTGTCTTTGTGAAAAAGGAAGAATATCCTTTGTCACACATTTGAGAGACACTCAGCAAGTTGTACTCAAGGTTTTCAACCAGATTGACCTTGTCAAACTGCATTTTGCCTGAGGATACATTGCCATATCCTAGCACATATCCCTTGGCATTGTTCCCAAAGGACACAGATCCTTCTCTTTGACTGATAAAATTGTTTATCAGGTATCTGCATCCAGTCATGTGCATTGAGCCTCCACTATCCACATACCATATGCTATTCAAACCTCTGGAGACTCTCTGCACAAGATAGCAAATTAGTTAGTTTTGGCAACCCAAGCCAGTTTGGCTTTGGGTTTGCTCTTGAGAACAGGTGCAGCTTGTTGTGGACCATTTTTAGTAATCCATGTCTTTTTGGCAATGGATTTGTCATTAAGAACAATGGTGGGTTCTTTTTGGTTTCCACCATCAACTTTGGTCATCAGAAGTTTAACCAGGTTTATCAAATCTTTAACTTCAGCAGTTTGTGAATCTGCTGATGAGTTAGGTAAAACTTCTGAAATTGAACTTTGAGAAGATGACCTTTGTTGAGATAAAGGTTTCTTCTTAGAAAGGGTTTTGTTTGATTGTTGTTTGTTGGGAAAAAAGGTATTTTGAAAATCTTGCTTTATCTGTTTTCCCACAATCAATTGTTGTCTTTGTTTATTTAACTGATTTACCTTTCTAAATTTACAAAGTTCAGTTATGTGGTTAAACAGACCACATATCTCACATGCTTTTGCCTTCTCCTTCCTTTTAGATAGATCAAGAGAGCTAGAAGGCAATTTACTGACAAAATCTGATTTTTGAAATAGGTCATCAGCAGTTTTCAGGGTCTCAACTCCTGATGTAGTTGAAACTGCTGATGGCTTATTGTCAGTAGTTTTAACTTCTGCAGAACTTCCCTTTTTAAGGAAGTTCTGATGGTAGGATGTGCATTCCTCCATATCAGAAGTTTGAATCAATTTCTTCCCATCATTATTAGTTTTGTGGGTGAAATCTGTTGGTGATTCAGTGTGGGTATATCCAATGCCAAACTTAACATTGGCTGCAGTTTGTTTGTTAAGTAACATTTGATACCCTTTACAAGACTCAACCCATTTTTCACAATCAACCTTGGTGTCAGCAAGCTCTTGTCTGACTTTTCCTAGGCTGTCTATCATGGTTTTAATTTGTGCTTCTGTTTCAATGGATTTATCATTTAGTTTGGAAATTTCTTTGTTTTTCAACATGACTTTTCTTTCCAAATCACACTTCATTTGTGTGTATTTTCTTTCCATGTCATTGGATTTGCCTTGTAAATGCACATTGGTTTCTCTAATTAAAGCAAATGATTCTTTGCAAGATTTAGTGCAGAGCTTTAACAGAGATTGTTGTGATACCTGTGTTAGAGCAGAATTTGAAGAGTATCCTTCAAAGGCCATTAAGGCAAAATTCCTTCTGCCATTATCAGGTTCTCCCCAGTTGACATCATAGACCTTATTGTCTGAATCCTGACTGCATTCTGATGTGTCATAAGGAAGACTGCTCCAGTCAACATACCCTGAGGTAAATAAGCTTTGTTGCTGAGGGGGTTGTTGAGTTTGTGCAGGAAGTTGAGCAGTTGGAAATGGAGGCATGAGCTGCTGTTGTTGTTGTTGAGCAGGCATCTGTACATATTGTACTTGTGGCACATATTGAACATTTGGAGCTTGTGCCTGTACAAAATGAGCACTCCCATTAGTTCCATTATTCCTATTATATGAGGGGTTATATTGATTTCCAGGGGACATTGGTTGGTTATAGCTAGAGCTTCTACACTCTCTAGCAAAGTGTCCCAACTTCTGACACTTATGACATCTCAATTTAGATTTGTCAAAACCAACTTTTGTTGAGTTGTTTAGTCCTGGAAATTTCCTTCCTGACCTTTTGTAAAATTTGTTAGTTTTTAAGCTTAACAAGGCCAGTTGGTGCAATATTTCCATTTCTTCCAAGTCATCACTGCTAAAGTATTTTAAATCATCCATGATGAAACACATGTTGTCAGCAGTTTGACTTAGTTCCTCATTGTCATAAGCTGGGAAAGATCCATTTGATGAGATCCCAGTTGTTATGTCAATGTGGTCAAAAGAACCAAAATTATTAGAACAGGATGGTGAGTCATGTCCTAATAAGGCTGTGCTACCCGGAGTATAGTCATCAGCAGTTTTACCAGATTCTTGAAGCTTTTTCTTTTGATTGATTTCTCTTTCAAAAGTTAATAATTTACCATGTAACCTAGTTAGGTTCAAGGTGTTAAAATCTGAACTGGTTCTGAGGACTATAGAGTAAGTTTCCCATTTTGAAGGTAAAGACCTTAAAAATCTATGTAACATAGACTCAGTTGTATAGGTCTGATTGTTTATTTTTAGCTCAGAGATGAGTGAAGAAAATCTTTCAAATTGTTGAGTTAAAGTTTCACCCTCTATGTGAGTAAAAGTTTCATATTGTTGAGCCAATATTTCTCTGATGTTGGCTATCACCTCAGCAGTTCCTGCAAACTGCTCTTTTAGGCAGTCCCACAGCTCTTTGGCACTTTCACAATGTAAAAGGCCAGCATAAATTTCGTTTGGGAGAGCCATAGCCAACATGGAGAAAGCTTTTGCATCAAGCTCAAACTTTAGGAAATCTTCCTCCGTGTATTCTTTTGGATCCTTTGGTCTTTCAGTCTTACCCTCTGGATCAGTAACAACTGGTTTGTGAGGTCCAAAAACTACAGACCTCCAACATCCAGTGTTTGTTTGAGAAATAGTATGTGCCAACCTTTTAGACCATATGTTATATTCATTTCTGACTAACATAGGAGGTTTGTTGGCAGATCCAGTATTGTAGGGATCCATTTTTAAGAAGTTTGGATTTGTCAATACTTTCTTAAAGTGATGGATTTAAAAAGTGAGCCTTTTATCCTTTTTATTGAATATCAATATTGAGCCTGTGTCTGAATCTCAATTTGTTAGATTGATTTTGATCAGATTAACCAAAAGCTCTGATACCAATTGTTGGATCAGTGGCTGTTTCTATAAACACTTATGTGTTTATCAGATTTATATAAGAGTTATTAAGCAGCGGAAATACAAGTGTTCAAAGGTCTAAAAGATCACTTTGATGAGGAGTTATTACTCCCCCTTGACTGAATAATAAATGAGAAACAATAAATGATCTAAGTATAAAGCAGTAATAGCAGTTTATGTTTCTCAGATGTGAAGTGGAAATTATAAGTTTAAAGCCCGAAGGATTTCAATATAAGTTCAAAGATATTACACAAAATCACATATGTAAAATAGATGAACAAACTCATCTATTTATAGACTAATGTACTAAACTGTAGTCTGAAGTAATCTAAGATATTTAACAAAGATATTATGCTAAGATAAGGTTACTACAGTCTGTACATTGAAACTTGAAATCAAGACTTTAACAAAACAATATAATAGTAAAACTGCTGATCTTCAGTCGGTTAGAAGCTTCTGAGTGAAAGTGCTGATGAGTGACAAACTGCTGATGAGCAGTTTGTCTTCAGTAGTTCTTCAGTGAAATGTCTGGTTAGACTTCAGAACTTCTGATGTATTTACTCTTCAGTACTTTGTGTTTGTTCTTCAGTACTTCTTCATTTTGTTCTTCAGCAGTTCTATACTTAGGCAGATATGGAAAAGACTAAGGTTATCAAAAGGTGGTTTCGTCAATCCTCTTCGTCCCAACATCGTAAAAGAAGTATGTCTTCCACCCCGAAAACATTTATAAAACAGTAAAGAGTGGGGTCATGAACTCACCTTAACCTCCTTGCTAAGCTAGCAAATAAAGCCCGAAGCTTTGACCGACTTCCTCGTGCCCTATAACCAACAAAGGACACCTTAAAGTCTAACACATAAACCTAGCCTGTTATCCGGCTATCTAGACTCGTGTGTATCATCTCGAGTCCTAATATGCTTTAACTCGACGAACCGACCGTGACTTATCTTACTTATGCGTTAACACACGACCAAGCATCTCTACCACCTTCAAACCTGACCCGAACCCGAGCCCTAAACAGACCCGGACCCTAGCCAAACCATCAAAACCCAACCCATCGAACCCCCTTGTACTGCTGCCGCCTTCAACACAACCATAACCGGACCATACCCACCTCCCGATTAAGCTTAGAAACGTGCGCCGCCACCACCATAAGAAGGGTGGTGGCCGGCCGCCGCAGCACAGAGGGAGGAGGGAGAGAGAGACGAGGGAAGGGAGAGGTTGTAGGGAGAGAGGGACCTGCGAGAGAGAGGGAGAGGGATGCGAGGAGAGAGAGTAGAGAGAGAGGTTGCAGAGATTGGGGGGGTGTTTGTCTGCGGGTTTCAAAATGAAGGAGGAAGAAGATAAGTTACCTTTTATAGCTAGGGTTTTGTTGGTAGGTGAGGTATACCGCGTATCGAACCCGTTTAAGCGTGAAACGCCTCTGTTTTATTCTAGGTCCACTAATTAATTATGAAAAGTAGTCGATTTTGTTCGAAATACAAAACCGAGCATAAATATAATTATTCTCGATGTCCGACGCGTGTTTTCAGAACACGCGTTTAAATCGCGTTAATTAAATTGGTCGCAGTTTCGATGTAAAAACGGTCAGTAGACTTCCGAAACTTAATAATTAGCAATATTTGAAATAAATATTTATTTTTAAATCTTAAAAATCACGTCAGTGTAGATCGGAAGTTGCCGGGTGTCACATCCTCCCCATGTTGCAGAAATTTTGCCCTCAAAATTTGAGGTAGGATATCATCCAAGAACCAATTGTAGTACAACAAAAATAGTCAACGGACTTACCGGTACAAATGGCACGAAATAAAGTTTCAGAATCAACTGAATGCAAAGTGTAAACAATAACTCTATCAACAAATACTATTGGCTCACCTCAAACGAAGCAACTAGTGCACCAACTTTTTCATTACACACCACAAGGTGTGTCTGCATTTAAGGCAATAAGAAACAAGTTAATGAAAGCGAGACATGTCAATAAAAAATCATTCATTATTCCAAGTCGATTGAATATTCACCGCAAGGTGCTGTATCAAATTCCAACAATTCGATTCAACTGAAATGTCGACTTTAAAGAAACTCATCGACGAAGAATCAAAAGATTCATTGCCCACAATGGAACGGTTGTTCGATGTGAAGTCCTACAATGGATCTTCACAAATTTATGGAATTCAAAGATACAACAGTTGACACGTATATAAAAGAAAAATACGCGTCTAGTTTTGTGAGAAAGATAAGGAATCAACAAAAATTTAATTCCTTTGCGATAATATGTTGAAGGTCACAAACACAAAAGAAGAGAGATGCAACTCATACTAAAAAGAAATAAATAGGTTCTAAAACTCGAAGCTCAAGGAACAAGATCATCAAGATCTTAAACTGGTTTAAGAAAAGCAAAGTCACAATTGACACGAACAGGGGAGAATCGACAATCACGTCCGTAACAACAAAAGAATGAAAAACTCTTATCCAATATTTATATATATAAATATATATACAACAACATGTAGGATACCCTCACGATAGAAATTCTTAGAACTATCTAGTGCCTGTAAATTTGCATTAACGTGATGTCTGCGTTATCAAAAATTTACCTCACCAGATCATCCTATTAACCACCATCATGAGTATATCACAAGCACTCATTACATTATATAACTATAATAGACCTTAGGATTTGAACAGTAACCTAAACTTTGATTATTTTTTATATTATGTTAAATACATATCATTTCAAACCTGTTTAAGAAATGTGGTGTGGTTCAGATGGTGGGAAGGAGGTTTTCTTTGGCAGTATACCCGGGTTCGATCCTTGGTGCCTTTTTATTTTTGGTTAATTTTTGTAGTTTGATGAGTCACCTCCTTCATATGCCACGTTTCTTCCCACTTCCCAACCCACCTCCCCATTTAAAACCTATCATCCCCAAGAGCGTATCATCTCTGCTACTCCACCTCCTTCCTCCACCGACCGACGACATCCCCACCACCGCATCGGCTCTCCTATGCCACCTCCTTCCTCCACCGACGGCATCCCCACCACCGCATCGTCTCTCCTGCTCCACCTACTTCCTCCACCGACGGCATACCCACAATCACCGTCAACCATTTTCTTGGTAACTTCTTACTCACGTCTCTCTATCTTCTCTCTCTGTATTATTGATTTAAACCCTATTATCTCTCTATAATTGTCTCTATCTCACTCCCTCTCTATAAAAACACACAGATCTGGTTGGGGTGGTTCAAATAGAGGGCTGATGATGCTGGGTTCGATGGAGGGGCGGTGGGTCGACAGAGGGTATGGTGGTGGTTGAGGAGTGGTTCGAATGGGTGGTTGGTGGGTTTCAGGGGGTGGTTCGAATGGGTGGTTGAGGGGTGGTCGACGGGTTTACCACACCGTTCGACCATGATTTGTTCAAGTAAGCATCTATGTTTATATACTTACACTGTCACATACACATACACATCACTTATTATCGCTTCGTCACCTCTTCACTTGCTGTTTAACCTTATATGTTTCACTGTTTGCTGAACTGGTGTTCTGTGTTGTTGTTGCAGTTTCTGGCGAGGTGTTGGAAGAGCCTGTTGTTTCTAATTCATCCGGAATACTCTTCGAGAAGCGATTGATTGAACGACACATTCTGGTGAGTTGTTTTACTGTTTCTAGGGTTTGTGTAATCAGTTGTGATGAATATTGGTTAAATTTGTGTTAAATTGCCCTAGAGTTGGAATAAAGTGTAGGAGATTATTATTGAACAGGTTTAGAATTGAACCGGTTGAACCGAAATATGGCTGCGGATTGAGTTTATGTGCTGAATTTTTTTTTTTGGATGGTTATGAGCTTGCGAATGGTCGTCAGCGGTGTGTTTGTGGAGCTTCGCTGGCATGTTAGGGGTGCTGGCTGGGGTTTCACTGCCTGAATCAGTAACCCTCACATAAAGTTTGTCGCCGGTTTGCTGGGTGGGGAACTATGGTTTTCATCGAGGCTATGATGAGTTGGCGGGTCTGAGTGTAAAATTGATTTCCCTGTCACTTTGGCGTGGTGGGGTTTAAGGATGGCACCTCATTTCGTGCAACCTGTCCTGCAGCCAAGGTGGCGTCGTTTTTCCCCACTCTGAGCCTGCTTCGCGCTTGATGCCACATAAATCTCCATTTCGCTTGGATTGGTTTTGTTTTATGTGATGCGTATGCTACAAGTGATTTGTACGGGTATTGCCCTTCATGAGCCTTTTCTTGGCCTTACCGCAGACAGAATCTGTTAAGAGAGATTGTTGGTTACCTTGCAGACATTGTTTGTCTTCAAGGGGTGAGTTTGACTTCTGTTTGTTAAGGATCTGCTAGGTTTGTCTTGTGACTTTGACTTTTGTTTGATGATTGTTAGGTTCAAAGTGACCACTTTGAGGAATTTTCGCACCTGAGTTGGACAAACATGGATGTCAGGCTCTTTTAAGAGGAGAATTGCTGAGGTGCAAAATGGCAGTAATCAGACAATTGATGGTTGTGCTTTGTTTTTTTCGCAGAGATAGATTCGCACATGTTAAAAAATATGAACTTGAGTTTAATAAGGCTGCACAATCTTTAACTGATGCTTTGGTTCCTAATGCCCAAAGCAAAACAGCTTTAAATCGATTGGTTAAGGTGGCTTTAGATCTTTAACTGTTGCGTTAATTGTTGTTCTAGAAGCAAAGTTTGGTAATCAAGGTGTTGATACTCTTGGAAAGTGACAACTGGTTTAAATTAATATTCTGTACGTGCAGGTGAAATGGAGAACTATGCAGTAAATCAACTGCCAGAAGTGGATTCGTTGCCTGGTGGATTTGTTGATAGCTCTGCATACCTTAAAAGAATCAGGCCATTTTATATACAAATGCCAGATGGTGTTGCGGTGGCGGCGGCAAAGCAGAAAATGTTCCTAGAAAATATCGTTCGTCACATCGTTCAGGTTTGGTATATGATTGTTTGGATATATGTGATTACTGTTTTTTCTTTGCATTTGTCATCAGCAGAAGAAGATCATCAAGACGAAGAAGCCTAAGGCGAAGATCATCAAGAAATGCCATTGGTGTAGATTGACGAGACTTTGTTTACCTCATCAGAGTATGTTAACTTTCTAAATGGTCGTATATGTTGAAAATGATACATAAAAATGCATTGCTATACTGCCTTTGTTTCTTTAGCCTAATACGTCTCACATTATAATTTACAATAGGAGGCGGCTTTCATTGTTATTTATAACAAGAGAAATAGATGATATTGCAAGTTGGACCGTGTAATCAATTAGGTAACACCTCTCCTTCATTCATATTCTATACTTTGGGTGCATATCATAGTAGAGTTCTTTAGTAGCCATTAACATACTTCAATATCTGATTCATTGTTTAACAATACCTTTTTTCACAATATCAAGAAGATTTTTAAGGGTATTTGTACATAGTTTGTAAAACATTTCGCCCCACTCAATTTAGGTTTTTTCATATCGGCTCAATTCAGAACAAAAGCCTTAATTTTGAAGTATAATTGTTTCATTGGTACATTAAAAAAGAAAAGCTACAAATTGAGTTTAGGTGCTAACCATGTTATTTGTTTATTTAAATATCATTAAAATTTACAAAGTTTTAAAAAAGTTGGTATTATATTTTTTATTCTTTTGGTGGCGATGGCCTTTGGTGGAGGTTAGCAGGGTCTTTGGTCAACCTGTTACATTTTGGTAAGCCCTTTTCTATTGTGGAGGTTAGATCGGTTGTGATCGAACCTGTAACTGATGACAAATTTTGACAGAAAACATGACTGTATATCTACATGTTTTGTATGTTGTGCAGCTGACACGCTTGCTGCAGTCAACGTCAATCTGGAGTGCAAAATAAACTGCTGAAACATGCCCACGAGTCGAGAGCAGACTGCATCTTGTGTGGTTCGACGTGGCCTACGCTGCTTCTGTCTTTGCTGTTTGATATAATTGAAAGTTATTAACATTTATATATTGGTTAAATGGAACTTGAATTCAGGAGTCTGCAGATAAGAAATATGGAAGTGTGGCTGGATATCGACAATATAAAAAGACAACAAGGTTCAGGAGTCTGTAGATAAGAAGTATGGAAATGTGGCTCGCCATGCTCTACGATCACTCTTACCAGGTTGTTATGAAGCAACAGTTTGCTTGGCTTAATTATAATTGTTGAAAAAAACCTGGGTAACTCGGCTCAACGCTGGAGATTATGTAACATGTCAATTTAGTGATCATGATACAGGTTTTGAATAACATTGCAACTTATATTTTATAGTTAGTTGCCAAAGTTTTATGTGTATAACCTCATTCCAATTAAAAACGGCTATGCAGGTACGTGGCGCGGTATCTGTAAAATGGAGAAGGAGCTGCTGACCTATGACATATGCATCAAATCTGTTATAAAAGGCGTAGTTGGAAACGGTAATGAGGTGCGGGTGAGTTGGTAGGACAGACAAGGGCCTTTAATGCACAGGTTCCCATCGTTGTTTGCATTGGAGGAAAATAAAGCCGCGACAGTCAGACAGGGCTGCAGGATGGCGTTGGAAGTGCGAACCGAACTTGCAGCAGGAACGCACGGAACTTCTAGCTGCTGCTGATGTCGTTTCGCAGCTGCAGTTTTCGGCTGCCAATCATAAGTGGCTGTGGACACCTTATATGAATGTAGATAGGCCACGTTCGTTGAGAAAAAGCAAATTGTATACTCCTCTTTTTGTAATTTTCTTGTGTCTCATAATTTTATTTATTTAATAGGTGCCGCACAATTTTGCAAATCATAAAAATGATGTTATTAAAAATGCAAACACGTAGAATTGGAATGAACTACAAACGTAATTTACTAAATGAATAGCATCTATACTGTGAAAATATATATTATGAGACTATATATCTATCATCACTACTACACATAACGTCATCTACGAGACTACAACGACTTGCACCTACGCAAATGGCTTGGTCCTAATCATTCACACAAAAAATTAAGTTGTCGCTAATCAGCAACAGATGTTAGGAACGATCATGGTTACAATGGAGATTAACTTGCATTTTCTCAGTTACTTCGTGTTGGCGTCTTCTCGCAAAGCATGCTGTTCAATGCTACCCGTTCGAATGGATAACTTGGGCCCCAAAGAAAGTAAGTATCTTCATTTGGCGCGCTAACCAGGACCGAATCCCCACACTCACGACACTAAAAAGAAGAAATACTGTTCACGTGTTGGTGGTTTGCAAACTATGTAATGAGGCGAATGAAGACTCGGACGTTGCTATGTGGCTACTATAATTTATCTTGACATATGATAATGTATAGAAATGCTTGGTCTTTTGAATGGGTTAGGAATGACATTGAAATATTTGTATATGACACTACGAGCAGTTCTAAACATCGCACGATTGTTGTTTAATCGCTTATAATCGCTTATAAAAGTTAAAAACTGAGGGTTGATTTTTCGGAAGCAGGGCTGGACGTGGTCGGCAGGTCATATGTTATGTAGGCTTGTCCTCAAGATGGACTCACATGGAAAAGAAATACTTTTAACAGCTGGACCTGCAGCCATGGCATTAGCGGCTGATCCTATTGCTTCTTTAATCGACACCGCTTTTATTTGTCGTATAGGTATGCGTTCTTTAATTAACATCATTTTCTGCCATTTTAAACTTTTTAAATTATTTGTAAATTTAAATGTTTTCTGTATAGGCCCCGTGGAAATTTCGCTATATAGGCCCCTAAAAAAACAAGGTAAAACCCAACCCGTTTCATAACTACCATGTCTAATATTTATTTTGGAAATTGCGATGTATAGGCCACTACAAATAACATGGTAAAACCCGACCCGTTTCGTAACTACCATGTCTAATATTATTTCTCTAAAATATTTGCAGGTTTCCATAGTAGTTACTTGGCAAGACCATCTTCTATGGAGTCTCACGGGTGGACATCCAAAGTCAAAGTGCACTTTCTTTATATTTTTTTTACATACATTTGCTTAAATTTGTTAAGGTTGTCAACTTTTGTTAAACCTTTGGGAGATGTTTGTTAAGGCCTATTTGTATAGTTTGTAACAAACAAATTTGCAAGTCGCGCAGCGCACGACTCTAAAACAACTAGTTCATATAATAACACGTATATATATATATATATAATGTTCATCGTGTGCGCCACTTTTCCCGGTGCTCTTCTCGTCCGCATTCTAGCTTCGTAGCATCTTCGGTAGAATGAGGTGCCTCATTAAGATGTCTCCGATCCAAATCGACCTTGACGACATAGCATACTCCAAACCAGGGATGCGAGACCGCAAATGCTACAACAAACCCCTTTGCCAACTCGTCCAACAAAACATGACACGTGTGTGCGTTCCCATTAAGTCCAAGCTTGAGTCGACAACCGTTGGCGATACGTACTATATATACTTCACGTAAATGCACATAGTATATAAACAAGTAAATTGTTCCTCATACCAAGAAACAATGACTCAGCTTACTCTATGTGAATAAACATTCTGCTATCTAAAGCGATAACTCGCTAGTCACTAGTGAGGTACACCTAGCCATCACGTGCTATCGTCCTTTCTATGTACCACTATAGAACATATAAACTTACTATTCACATATGAACAATAAATGTTCCTTGCGCCGAAGGAATGTACACTGAGCTAGTGTGATACACTAATAGTCACGCAACTGATTTGGCAACGGTTGGAATTCCAGTTCCTAGGCGTTCGTGCTAATTACTACGTCTTAGAAATTTTGGTCCCTATCTCGAAACAAACTCAGGTTATCTTGTGACGAGTTTTATTTGGATTTATCGCGCTTAGCAAAACTGTGAGTATATCTTTCCCCCTTTTTCATGTTTTACTATTTTGGGGTGATTCATGTACCATTATTACTATTAAACTATGTAGACTTTGAAACGTAATGTGCCTTATGTGATGCTTATGTGATTTGTGTGAATTGAAACGTATTCACAATCATTAACCATTGGCCGAGCATAACAATGAGTAGTACTACGATTTACATCCCTTGTGTGATTATGGTTTCATTTGATCCTTGGTCATTGTTATGTGAAACTTGAAACTTGAAACTTTTGGGGTGATACTTTATACTTGAAACTTTTAGGGTTGGTTTTGATGCTTTTATTCTACTAATTACATATTAGCAAACAGCATGGCACAAATATTACAAACGATTCTTGAACTAAATCAGGGTATGCTCACCAATACATTTTTGTATTGACAAAACTATTTTGTACATGTTTTAGGTTATTTTGAGATGCATTCCTTAAGCTTTCGGATTTATTTTTAGATTTTGATTCATTGTATTTCAGTTTAGTTGGCATTTAGAATCGTTGTATTTCATTTTCAATTTAATAAACTATTTAATCAATGTATTCAAATTTACACTTTAGTACCATGAGCTATTGAACAATCATCACTACGTGACTCCTCGATGTTTCCGCCATCGGTTGGGGTGTTACACCACACTTTACTGTTTTGTTTTTGGGGGAGAAACATGCTTGAACTCTTTTATCACACATTTTGCTAAGCTTATGTAGGAAAGATGAAGTTTTATTATATCTTGAATTTAATAAAATGTTAAATACAGTATATCATGATTTAAGATAAATACGTGACAAAGAAAATATAATAATATGTTTCCACTCCTAAGAATATTTACTATTTTATAGAAAAATATCCACAAATCATAGTTTAATAATTTACATTTAACTAAATAATTTAATTATATCTAATTAAATGTAAATAAACTAAAAATACAAGATATGATCCAAAAATGATATTATTATGAAAAATAAATATTTACTGATTTATAAAAGTGAAAATAAATTTTCCATAATTTCCCTCAATTTATTTGTATTTAAAATAAATTTAATGAGTTTAAATCATGTTTGAATGACTAAAAATAGGAAAATTAATAAAAATAAATGTTTTATGAACCAATAATTTTTATTTAGGTTCATGATCCTTAAAAATAATTTTCCAAAAAATTTGGGATTTAAATCTTTAAAGATGAATTTTTAATCAATTATTAATGATTAAAACTATTTAAATTAATAAAAATTTGAAAACAATTTATTTTCCAGAAAATTTTTATGTGATAATTTTATTTATGGTGTCAAGATGCTATGTCTAAATTTTTATAATTTTTGAAGCAAAAATGAATTTATTATGAATATTTTAAATTTTATAAGAATATATATAAATCATCAATAAACAATATTAGATTTCCAAAAAAAACACAAAGAACTCGTGGGTTGAGGGACTCGAACCTGAGCCCCTTGCTTAACACACACAAACAGAAACCACTACACCAGAAAGGTTTTGTTGATTTAATTTAGAAAGCGAATACATTTAAAATAAAACTAATTATGTCATCTTCTTCCCCAATTCACTCAAGAACCCTAACCCTAACCCCAAATTCAATTAACCCGATCAAGACTCAATTAACGACCTGTGATAAAGGGCTTTTGATCGGAATCAGATAAGGATTAAAACGGCACCCAGAAAACATACTTACTAACCCGATTGAGGTCGCAAACGAGGAGAACAGGGTTGAACTTAGATTCGCGATTATAGGGTCTTCTGGTCATGATTTGGATGCGTTTTTATGTGGGTTTATGATGTGTAAGAGTGCAGAAACGATTTGCACTTATCAATTGATATTATAGTCGATTATAATGTGGGTTCTTAATGTGTTTTTAAAGCTTGACGGTTACATATCATTAACTCGATTATTGTATGATTAAAACTGGATTAAATGCTCAATAAAGAGTAGAAATTGATTATAAACGATGGAGAAACGTCTAGGTATTCAAAAGACGCATTAAAATCGGTTTTGAGACCCGCCGGAGACTCGTCGGTGGCGGTCTCGGTGGCCGGAAATGGAGATCGACGGGACAAATGAGGGAAAACTGATTTTTGTTATTTTTTTTAACCTTTGAATCCTTGGCAAGTTTAGTCCCTCAATCTTTAACCTAGTTAGTTTTATTATAAATCATTTACTTTTCCTTTATAAAACTTAACCAAGTTAACTACCTTAACCAATAAGTTTTTAAAGCTTTATAAAACTTGAATCTTTGCCGAATAACGTTTCAACACGTGCATTTGATTAAAATGAAGATATGATCTAGAATAAATACAATTGATAAACTTCGTAAATTTGATCATTTTATTAATTTCGAAAACGACAAACTTACATGGACTAAAATATAATGTTTGAACACATGAAGGGCTATAATTGACAATTTGCTAAAAGATAAGGGTGACGGTTGTCACAGTCTCCCCTACTTTAGAAAATTTCGTCTCGAAATTCTTTCAAGTAGAGGTTACTATGGTACAAAAGACGTTGTAAAACTCAAGTAGGCCTTTAAAATTTTTATGAGTCATGTTTTGGCAAAATTTAAAATAGTTATCTAATATTCAAGATAAAAGTTTCAAAATGTTTGACAGTTGACTCGAGATTAGGAAGTTGAGAGTTTAAATAAGAAAAAGTTTTGGGAATGTGTAACGGGTGAGGGGCAGCGGTACTAACGAAGGTAGTCTCCCCTACTTGAGAAAAGTTTCAGACTGTACGTTGTTAGAGTATGCAACAAGAATCCAAAGAACCGAGGATGTAAGAGTACACAGGGTTTTTAGTTTTTCTGTGTGGGTGGCCAAGAGAAAAACTCTAGGAAGACGAATTGAAGCTTGCGTAACAACGTTCTTATAAAAAAATGCTAGCTATTAGTCAACGATCTAAAGAAGATGTAATTAATAAGTAATGGGTTGGTTCTTAGTTAGATTCCTAGTCTATTCCCGCAGTATCGTTTATGCTTATATATAGGGTGTACCGCAGCTGACCCACCACACTCCCGATACTTTGGACTCGTACCGATTGTCTACCAACAACCTAAATAGGATTACACACCACCCTCCTGTACCTGTAAACCCATGATTGCGTTCCGGACCGTAATCATCGTTTTACCTTACACCAGGGTGTTATGCTTTTCCATAACCCTATCCTAAGTAATACTAGAAACAAATGCGTGCAACCAAAGTGTTAAATAATAGATACTGCTCAAGTATAAAATGCGGTTTACAGTCCTTCCCCTTTCGGGTTCACCCGAATAACCGTAATAAAAGTGTAGGTATCACGCACGGTTAGCGGTCCTTCCCCTTTCGGGTTCACTCGCACAAATAACCGGTTCAATTTATGAAAAAGTCTAACAGGGTCTTGCTCACATAGAAAAGTATGCGTACAAAATACACGTTCCTATAAGTAAATAAGTATAGCATAAAATTTCGATTTGAATATAAATCGAGTAAATCACATAATTGCGCAAAATGAGAGTAAACGAGTTGAATAATGCTCAAAATCAGTGATGTAAGAATAACTGCTAATAAATAGTGTAAGAATAACCACAAATAACGCGTATGAATAACAATCAATAAAGGAATAATGTGAGAATAATGCGCGAACATAAATAATGATGTAAGAATAAAATAATGAAATTTACTGTAAGTGAAAGTGCGCAGAATAGACATATAGTCTACTGGCATGAGGGTTTAAATTTAGTAGTTTTGCATATATGCTCTACACGATAAAAGACATTTAGCAACATTCCGATGAGGATATGTCCAATATTTTATTAGACCAAAAGTTTTGCGCCTGCGAGAGTACAAGTATTAAAAGATAAATTTTTGTTTATAAAACGTAGTTAACTCGAACTTTGTGATATAACTGAAAGAATGAGAATAAACTTTTTAGTAATCGAAGAATGTTTTAGATTTAAAATAGGTTCACTTGAAAAGATTTTGTAGGTACACATATTCATGTGTTTACTAGGAGTCGAGTTGAAAAGTGTTATAAGGTGTATTGTCAGCCGCAAGTTTCTTTTCCCGAAAACATATATTCAATCGTTATATGAAAAGAAGAAGGTTTATATTTTGACTTGTAAATATGCAAAACAAGTTTATAAAATGCAAGAGGAAACTATATAAATCAAATGTGTTTCAAAAGACCAATATTTAACTAGCATAAATGTTGAATGCCAATGTATATGACATGAATAGACTCCAAGTGTAAAAAGTTTGAAGTTTCGAAATAACATGAATGTGAAAAGATTGCAACATAACATCTCTGAAAATATACCAGTTTAAGTTTTATAAGAATGATCGTGTCACAGCAACTGATATAGTAAGGTTTGTGAGTAACGTGTAAGTTCCAAGTCTTAAGTGTCAGCTGGTAACCTAGCTTCAAAAACCCAGTTCAACGTTGAAAGTCCACTATGCACAATTTCTCGTGTTGCGTTGATTTAGTGAATCAGCTCGATATTTGATAATTTTGGTATAAGTTTATGGGTTGTTTGAAGACAATGGAGAATCTGATTTGATTTGGATTGATTCTCCTTGATAATGATTGGAAGGTATGGGTAGGACAGGTAGAAGATTTGCATATGGTCCCGAATGCCTTGACGAATTTCGAGAAGTAAAACTTTACTGTATTAAAACAATTTCCGTCTGTTTACAAGTTAAAATCCCATTAAAGTTGAAAAATCTTCCATATTTATAAAATGGTTGGGAAAATCCGAGTTTTACCCGTTTCGATTAAACTTGAAATCTTGAATTATCACGATGTTGAAAAATCGTTTGTTTGTAAAAGTTGTCAAGGCATCCCTTTTAGCTTATAGCACACTAAATGTTTCAAGGCACAAGATGAATAAGTTTCTCTAAAGCTAGGTACTTGGGTTTTGTGTTTTTATGAGATGAAAACATGGGATAAGTTACTAAGGTAACCACTTTAGAGAGTAGTATACTGGTCTGTGTTGAATAGATAGGCATTTATGATGTTGTGTATGTTGTAGAGACATAAGGGAATAGTTTAGAGATATACTGTGACATCGATCGAGTAAGTTTGTAAACATGATGATAATAACAAGTTGATTAATAAGTTTGAAGCCACTTCGTGTTTAATTGTGCAACGTTCGAGAATCAAAATGTGATCAAAGTTAAACAATAAGCTTAAAATTTTTGAGTCATAAGAAAAGGTTTTTGAACAAGAGAAATGATGCTTTATGAAAATCACGAAGCATAAAGGAAATAGTGTAAGTTTTAATGCGATAAAATAGCGCATAGAAGTTTTAGAAATGATGATGAAAAACGAATGATCAACGAGTATATAAAACAACAAGAGATTGAACTTAGATTCCAAATGTTAAACAAAACATAAGAATTGATAACAGAAAACGGAAAAATGCAATAATAGCGATAGCTATTAATAGGGAAAAACTCCAAAAGAGATAATAACTTTATTATAGAAAATTATGATAAGAGTCCAAACAGCAATTGAAAAGTATACCAATAATGGAATGTGATACTGAAAAATGAAACCGGTGACTAGCCAAAGAAATTGAAATATTATTAGTGACTTATGGGGAGCGTACTTAAACCAATGAGTAAATGGTCATCCTTTCCGATTGCACATACCCCGTCACTGGTAAATTTCAAAACCTTTAGCGAGACTTTAAAACGAGATGTAGAAATAGATCCTTGTGGATTTCACTCCTAACTCAAAGATGTATTTCAAAATTGAAAACAATTGAGGAATGAAACCAATCACTAAGTTAAGGATATCACTCCTAGCTTAGTGGTTAAGTTTCTTTTTGAAGGAAATACTCTTTGAGGTGTGGATGTCACTCCTATCTCAAAGATATATTCCTAAGATAAATAACAAATAGAGGAGTGAAACTAATCACCAAGGTATGGATGTCACTCCTAACTTGGTGATAACGTTTCGTTTGTGAAATACGAGTGTCTTCTTCTGTAAGCAAAATATCGAATGAATAACGAGAAAGAATGATAGCGAAAATATCTTGAAAGAAAATATAAGAAATAAGAGAAATATACATGAGAGGACTCGTGAAAGTAAGCATAGTTATAGACTAGGCTAAAAGGCATTCTAATAACCTAATTCCCTATAACCATGGCTCTGATACCAATCTGTAACACCCCAACCGATGGCGGAAACATCGAGGTGTCACGTAGTGATGATTGTTCAATAGCTCATGGTACTAAAGTGTAAATTTGAATACATTGATTAAATAGTTTATTACTTTGAAAATGAAATACAACGATTCTAAATGCCAACTAAACTGAAATACAATGAATCAAAATCTAAAAATAAATCCGAAAGCTTAAGGAATGCATCTCAAAATAACCTGAAACATGTACAAAATAGTTTTGTCAATACAAAAATGTATTGGTGAGCATACCCTGATTTAGTTCAAAAATCGTTTGTAATATTTGTGCCATGCTGTTTGCTAATATGTAATTAGTAGAATAAAAGCATCAAAACCAACCCTAAAAGTTTCAAGTATCAAGTATCACCCCAAAAGTTTCAAGTTTCAAGTTTCACATAACAATGACCAAGTATCAAATGAAACCATAATCACACAAGGGATGTAAATCGTAGTACTACTCATTGTTATGCTCGGCCCATGGTTAATGATTTTGAATACGTTTCAATTCACACAAATCACATAAGCATCACATAAGGCACATTACGTTTCAAAGTCTACATAGTTTAATAGTAATAATGGTACATGAATCACCCCAAAATAGTAAAACATGAAAAAGGGGAAAAATATACTCACAGTTTTGCTAAGCGCGATAAATCCAAATAAAACTCGTCACAAGATAAACTTGGAAATTCCGAAGAATTCAACCTATAATGTGTAAAAATACTAATGAGGAAAAGTCTAAGAGTCTAAAGTATCTAGGGTCTAAGGCATATTAGGGTTTGCTAAGCTTATGTAGGGAAGATGAAGTTTTATTATATCTTGAATTTAATAAAATGTTAAATACAGTATATCATGATTTAAGATTAATACGTGACAAAGAAAATATAATACTATGTTTCCACTCCTAAGAATATTTTCTATTTTATAGAAAAATATCCACAAATCATAGATTAATAATTTACATTTAACTAAATAGTTTAATTATATCTAATTAAATGTAAATAAACTAAAAATACAAGATATGATCCAAAAATGATATTTTTATGAAAAATAATTATTTTCTAATGTATAACAGTGAAAATAATTTTTCCATAATTTTCCTCAATTTATTTGCATTTAAAATAAATTTAATGAGTTTAAATCATGTTTAAATGACTAAAAATTGGAAAATTAATAAAACTAAATGTTTTATGAACCAATAATTTTTATTCAGGTTCATGATCCTTAAAAATAATTTTCCAGAAAATTTGGGATTTAAATCTTTAAAGATGAATTTTTAATCAATTATTAATGATTAAAATTATTTAAATTAATAAAAATATGAAAACAATTTATTTTCCAGAAAATTTTTATGTGATAATTTTATTTATGGTGTCAAGATGCTATGTCTAAATTTTCATAATTTTTGAAGCAAAAATGAAATTATTATGAATATTTTAAATTTTATAAGAATATATATAAATCATCAATAAACAATATTAGATTTCCAAAAAAAAAAAAACACAAAGAACTCGTGGGTTGAGGGACTCGAACCTAAGCCCCTTGCTTAACACACCCAAACAGAAACCACTACACCAGAAAGGTTTTGTTGATTTAATTTAGAAAGCGAATACATTTAAAATAAAACTAATTATGTCATCTTCTTCCCCAATTCACTCAAGAACCCTAACCCTAACCCCAAATTCAATTAACCCGATCAAGACTCGATTAACGACCTGTGATAAAGGACTTTTGATCGGAATCAGATAAGGATTAAAACGGCACCCAGAAAACATACTTACTAACCCAATTGAGGTCGCAAACGAGGAGAACAGGGTTGAACTTAGATTCGCGATTATAGGGTCTTCTGGTCATGATTTGGATGCGTTTTTATGTGGGTTTATGATGTGTAAGAGTGCAGAAACGATTTGCACTTATCAATTGATATTATAGTCGATTATAATGTGAGTTCTTAATGTGTTTTTAAAGCTTGACGGTTACATATCATTAACTCGATTATTGTATGACTAAAACTGGATTAAATGCTCAATAAAGAGTAGAAATTGATTATAAACGATGGAGAAACGTCTAGGTATTCAAAAGATGCATTAAAATCGGTTTTGAGACCCGCCGGAGACTAGTCGGCGGCGGTCTCGGTGGCCGGAAATGGAGATCGACGGGACAAATGAGGGAAAACTGATTTTTGTTATTTTTTTAATGTAGATGCACGAAGTGCGACTAGTGATTGGATTAGCATAATTAACATATGTTAGAATGAATCCTGATGAGCCGAAGGTGGAGCATAAGGGGCGAAGGTGAAGAGGTTTTGGGCGAAGGTGGAAGACAGACTGCATGAAGACACATTCGTACTGTTGATGTGGGCGAATGTGGAAAAGTTCCACATTCGCACCATACAACTGGGCGAATGTGCAGTATCTATAAATAGATTTTGTGTGTTTTCAAGTTAGAGAGAGTTTTAGTTTGTGTGTGTATTGAGGTCAGGTTCAGGTTAAAGTTGTGATAGTGTGTGAGTTCATTAGATTGACTAGGTGATCTATT
Source organism: Ambrosia artemisiifolia (assembly GCA_032199755.1). Lineage (NCBI taxonomy): Eukaryota > Viridiplantae > Streptophyta > Magnoliopsida > Asterales > Asteraceae > Ambrosia > Ambrosia artemisiifolia. Next base: position 17,732,185 of record CM063520.1, read on the forward strand.
GTAACACGTTTTTATCAAAGTTAATCTATGAAAAAGCCTTTGAAATGATGTTTTCTGTGTTTTGATCCGAGTTTTATCATTTTGTTCATATCTAGGGTTTCCGCACCTAGATTTGTGACTTGTATGATCATATTTTCCTGTTTTAGCTAAATTCTTTCAATTACAAAGTGGTATTAGAGCCATACAGATCATACAACAACAAAATAGATAATCTCAGAGCTGATTTGGACATAATTTTGGTCAAAATACATCTGTTTTTTGATTGAAAATGGTTTTTGAGTGTTTTTGATTGATTTAGAGTTGAATTTGTGGATAAAATCAAGTTTTCCAAGAATTAAATTGTTCCAAATCAATTCCGAATCAAAACCTGATAAAGATCATCCAAATCCATAAACTTTTGAAAATCAGAGATCAAAATAACCGTTTTTCAAAGTGTAACCGTTTTTCAAACTCAAAATGGTCGAAAGTGCAGTAGAGTGGGCGAACCTGACCTAGTATGGGCGAGAGTGAGTAGTTTCTGGTCGAACGAAGGGTCATTCTGGTCGAACCTGGAAATTTGTGTTTGAAGTTTTCACTTTCGGGCTTACATTTCCACATTCGATTGATCGGGCGGGCGAATGTGGAATTAGACTGGTCGAACCTGAGTTATTTTGGACGAAAGTGGAAATTAGATTTTGATATTCTACATTCTGTTCATTTTCTACCTTCGTGTGTTACTGATTGGACGAACGTGGACTGTTTTGGGACGAACGTAGAACCAGTTTGGGCGAACCTAGATTTCAGTTTGGAAAATTTTCTAAGTGTTGAGTTTTTCGAAGTTCGTGAACATCATGTGGAATTTTCCGTCGGGCGGGCGAACGTGGAATTAGACTGGTCGAACCTAGGTTATTTTGGACGAAGGTGGAACTTGATTTAGGGTATTTTACATTCGGGGATTTCTTTTGGGTAGATTTTGGACGAAAGTAGAAAGTTTGGGCGAACCTAGAGCTGTTTTTGGAAAATTTTCTAAGTGTTGTGATTTTAGAAGTTCGTGAACATCATGTGGAATTTTCCGACTACCCCGAGACCAGCAACAACACAACCACAACAGCAAGTGATGGACCCATGGACAGTGGCAGCACAAAAGACGAGCACACAGTCTTCGCAACCGATCAATTACATAGCGATGACTAGCTCGATGCCTCAGAGTGTTGCACCTCCAGCACCACAACCTGACTATTGGGGAGTAGCAGCCGCGGTGGTAAATACTCAAACTACCAATGCTATTTCCACACTGATAAATGACTTATCTTCAGGTAGCGGGAATCGGCCACCTAAGCTCATGGAGATGCAAAAATATAATCAGTGGCAGAAAAAGTTCAAGATCCACTTGGAAGGCATGGGAGTGGAGGGTGCAGAGGCATGGAGAATGATTGCTAGAGGTTACACTGCACCGGTTTTGGAGAACACCGGTGAACCAGTTCCATTGGAGAGTATGTCTGAGGAGGAGAAAAAGAAGTTTGCTGTGGAGAAGAAAGCTTATTCTCAGTTGACTCAGGCAATTACAAACGACTTACTACATCAGTTTGGGACTTGCACCACGTCTAAGCAACTATGGGATGTGCTCAAGAATAGGCATGATAGGAATGAGAAAACGAGAAGATTGAGGATGGAAGAGTTGCGGAAGGAGTTTGAGAATTTTACTTATGTTGGAAATGAAACTCTAAAAGAATTAACTCCTAGATATTGTCATTTGCTAACTGAGTTGTCTAGTTATGGTATACAGATTCCTATGACAGATTTGGTGGACAAGTTTGCAGATGCTCTACCACCATACTGGGATCAGCATGTGGAAGTTCTCAAGGAAAAGGATGCTTACAAATTCTGGACTATTAATGAGTTTGTGCAGAAACTGGAGAACAAAGAGCTTGAGGAAAACAGGAAGGCCAAAAGATCACAGATTCCTCAGAATCCAAGCTTATATTTTGGAGGCTCTTCAGTACCAGTTGGAAACTCGAGTTCAGGAGGAGTAGTGGCACCACATGTTGCTTGCATTTCCAATGTTATGGAACCTCCAAAACCAACCATCAACTACATTGCACAAACCTCATCTTACTCACTACCATCATATACACCACCACCACCACAACAACAATACAATAATTCCTACATTTCACCATTCTCACCAATGCAACAAGCAGCATTCTATACTACAAGCCAATCACAACAACCACCTCAACAAACACAATACATGAACCCAATGACTCAACCACCCAGTCAATAACCGGTGGTTTTGGAGACTTCTAATCTGGGAAATGTAACCGTTGAAGTTGCTCAGCAACATATTGCACTAGTCTTAGCAATGGTTTCATCTTACAACGGGTTGGTTGCAAGTCAAATTGGGAACAATAATTTGACCAATGAAGACTATGCACAGATTGATAAGGAAGAGATGGAACTGATTGATATCCAGTGGGCTTTTGCAAGCATTAAGAGAAGAGCAACGGAGTTTATTGAGAAGACGGGTAGAACTTATTTGGGAACTTCTCCAAATACAACCTACGGGTTCAACAAGGAGAAGGTTACATGTTTTAACTGTGGAGGGAAAGGTCACTTCAAACGGGAATGCAACCAGCCACCAAAACAAGGTAACAGAAACCCTTTCAATGCAAGCTACCAGAACCGTCAACAACAAAACCAAAACCAAGTTTCCTACCAAAGTAACAACAACTATCAAAACCAAAATAACTACCAAAACCGACAAAACCCTTCTAACAACAACCAAAACAGACAACCAAACACAACAAACCAGACTCAAAACCAATCACCAAATAACACTAACAGATCAGTCATACCTATTACTACACCAAATGAAACCCAACAGAACACCAATCAGAATCAAGCATTGGTGATCCAACAGGATGAACGGTTTGACTGGTCCGGTATGCAAATTGGGGTTGAGGAAATTACAACTGGTGGGAATGTGGCTTGTGTTGCCCGACAGGTTGATATTGAGGAGTCGGTGATAGTTGATAAGAACGAAGAAACCGAGGTTGAAGTTGATGATTTTAAGGTAGAAGTGGAAGTGGAAACTGAGCCTGTGGAGGTTAAAGCTGAGGAGGCAAATTCTGGAGTGGTGATTGACACAGTTTCTGATGTTCCTGAGGAGTGTGAATCAGTTTATTCAGATTCAGACAGTGAATCAGATACAGAAGCGAGTGTTAATTCCTTGGATGATGATATTGACCAGCTGCTAGCAGAAGCAGATTTTCTGAAGACGAGGAAGTCGTGCATTGCTGATGATGCTTTCACCAGGATTGATTATTCCAAGTTTTTCACTGGAAAGGAAGCTCATTTTGCTTTGATGGCCATGACAGATTCTCCTAAACCTGTAAGTTCTGAGTGTAGTATTGATATTACTAGAGATAAATATTGTGGTACTTGTGATAGATAGACAGATGAAAACAAAGAACTTCGTGTTCAACGTGATAGTGCTATCATCAACTGTCAATCTACTCGCAAAGAGTTGCATGCTTTCAATAAAGTACTAGATGGCTATAAAAAGGACATTTCCGACTTAAAAAATACTCTTTCATTAAAACAACTTGCAATTAATAACTATATAAATGAAATTGAGAACACCAAGTTGGAAATGGCCGCCATTAAGTGCTTTGCTGAAAAAGTCAATAAAAAGTTGGAAAGTTATAAGCACATTGCTTACGTGGTAGACCACATCATTGATGATCAAACCACTAATTACAAGTCTGTGCCTTCTCCGGTGCTCTTTGAAAATCATAACTGTCATCAAGTGACACCGAAGAGCTCGGTAAAATCAGACTCATCATCGGAAAATGAATCTAATACCTCGAGTATTGGTGATCCGCATTCCGATGTGAGGCCGATTTTAGGTTTGAATGATGAGGGTGTTACAGTTGAGAGTGTTGATTCAGACTCTGAGAGTGATGATTCTGGTGGTCACCAAAATGTTAATGCATGTGAAATTCCAAAAGAAAATCACATCATTACTAATGAACCAGTGTCACCATCTCAGCATGTGCATCCGATGGCAAATGCTCATCGTGATAAAAAGTCTGAAAAGAATGTGATTAAGAAAGAAATTGAGAAAAATGTTAAGAATGAACCTTGTGACAAACCAGTCAAGGTGTTTTATCGGATGGAAGGATCCGATAAGATCATCTCTGATGAGGAATTTCCAATCAAAAATGCTAACTATGCTAAAATTGATAAAATCTGGCAAGAAAGCACCATTTGGTTCCCAAAACATGAGAGAACAAATGAAATCCCACCTGCCATTTTAAAGAAATTGTTTTTGGATGTTCCTCAAGAACCAAAGGTTCATGTCACAGAGTTCATTAAACCCAAAAACAAAGGAAACGGTTTTCATGAGCCTGCTTACTCAAAAGGGCCACTCCCTGAGAGTTTGAGGAATCAACAGTATAATGATCAATATCTTGTTCGATCATTTGCTCAACCGAATGCTCCAAATGTTTTTGAGGAATACCGTGCATGCTTTAAATGCGGGGAGAGAGGGCATTTACTTGCTCATTGTCCGTATGTAAGGCATAAGAGGCACGAAGTTGAAGTGAGGAATTCCATGAGGAAACCGATTGATCATTACATTCCACCTCATAGACGAGTTGTTCCTCAACAACAACAGTTTTATAATCAAAACAATTTTTATCAAACGAGGAACAATCATCCAGTTCAGTATGATCGAAGAAATCGGATTGCTATGGAACAATCATGGAGAAAACCAGTGGTGAACACAACAAATGATAGGCAAAGGGTTCCACCAAAACCTATTGTCAAGTCAAATGTTGGACCTAAGTCTGTTAAGTCAGATAAGGTAACCAAGAAAGTCTCCTTTTCAAACAATGTTCAGAAACCGACTGAGAACCCAAAATCTCAGATTCGTATCTTGAAAAGAACTGAACAATCTTGGACACCAAATGGTTCTCCAGGTGCCTCAACTTCAAAATCCAATGAGAAAAAGGAAAATGTTTTGAATAATTCTAAAAAAATTGATCCAAAACAAAGTGTTGATGAGAATGTTTCTTTGAAAGCTGATGTTCAAAGACCCAAGACTCAGGCTTGGGTCCCCCGAAAGAACTAACTGATTTACTTTATGTGTGCAGGGAGCTTCAGCTGGCCCTATTAGCAGTCTTTGGATTGTTGATAGTGGAGCTTCAGGCCACATGACAGGGGATCTTGCGTTGCTGTTCGACGTGAAGAATATTAATGGTGGATATGTTGCATTTGCTGGGAATAAGGGTGGATATATCACTATGGAAGGGAGCGTGAGTAATGGGATTGTGAGCTTTGAGCGGATTTCATATGTGAAACAGATAGACTATAATCTGTTGAGCGTCAGTCAAATCTGTGATAAACAATTCACTATTCATTTTGATGACAAATCCTGCTATATTCTCAAACCGGGCTTCAAAATTCCAAAGGAGTGGGTAATGTTGAAGGCACCTCGCGTCAACAACCTCTATATTCTTGATATGTCCAAGGCGATGACATCCTAGGGGCAAATAACATGTTTTCTATCCAAGGCTACTGAGAAGGAGTCGATAATGTGGCACCGAAGAATGGGGCACATTCATCTGAGAAAAATGAATCATCTTGTGAAGAATGGACTTGTCGATGGAGTAAACGTGAAACATTTCCATCTGAATGACAAGTGTGTAAGTTGTAAGAAGGGGAAGCAACACAGACAGTCCCACAAAGTGAAGAAAGTTAACTCTGTTGAGATGCCACTTGAGCGATTGCACATGGATCTATTCGGACCGGTCAAGCGCAAAAGTCATCTTGGGGAGCTTTATTGTTTAGTTGTCACTGACGACTACTCAAGATTTTCATGGGTGATGTGTTTGCAGAATAAAAGTGACACCTTTAACAACTTGAAAGTTCTGTTCACTCGATTGGAGAATCTCTACAACTTGAAGATAAAGAGAATTCGGAGTGATAATGGGACGGAGTTCAAAAACGCCAAGATGGATGAACTTTGTGAAAGCAAAGGTATTCGTCATGAATATTCGGCTCCGTACACCCCACAACAGAACGGTGTTGCTGAACGCAAGAATAGGACTCTAATTGAAGCGGCTAGAACAATGCTCGCAGACTCAAATCTTCCAGTAATGTTCTGGAACGAGGCGATTTATGCAGCAAATTATACACTCAATCGGGTTTTAACGGTGAAGAAGTTTGGTAAAACATCTTATGAACTGTTACACTGACGAAAGCCGAACTTAGAGTATCTAGAACCTTTTGGGGCACCATGCATGATGTTGAATCCAAGCGAGAAGTTTAGTCCTAAAGCTGAAGAGGGATACTTTGTTGGATATGCAACCCCGCTCAAACGGGTATACAACAAGCGAACTCGTCGGGTGGAGGATTGGGCTAACGTGGAAGTTCAACGGTATACTCAAAATGTGCAGGGGAAGGGTCCTGATTGGATGTTTGATTACAAAGACTTCTTTGAATCATTCAATCTAGATAGCTTGGTTGAAGAAGCTGTTATCAGATTACTTTACGAGTGTGAGAACGCGACAACTTCACCATTGGTGCATCCGATCACCGTGAACCCCCTACCAGCTTCTAATGATACCAATGTTCCTGTACCAGAGGAAGAAGTGTTTCAGGAGGCTTCTACTTCATTAGACTGTTCAGAATCTGAAGATGAACAATTTGAAGAAGTTATTCTTGAACATGCAGAAGAACCAGAGGCACCGCCAGTGAACCCAACTCCAACTCCAGATGTTGCTTCATCATCAAATACGGTTCATGATCTGGATGCTGTAGAGAACTTGACTATTCAGACGGGAGTTACTGTACCTGAACATCCGGAATCTCGGATTCATCGTATTCACCCGCTGGAGCAAGTTATCGGTGATCCTGGAAGCAGTGTGATGACCAGAGGGCAGCTGCGAAGTGTTAATTCGCCAGAGAGTTTTGGTGCTTTAGCTTTATATGCCAAAATACAAAAATCTGGTAGTCAAAATGATTGGTCGTTTGCGTGTTATGTGTCGCAGGTAGAGCCAAGGACATACAAGGACGCTTTGCTGGAGGACGCCTGGGTTGAAGCAATGCAGGAGGAGTTATTACAATTTCAGAAATTGGGGGTTTGGACGCTCACTGATTTACCGCCTGGAAGAAAGAAGATTGGCACTAAATGGGTGTTTAAGTGCAAGAAGGATGATCGTGGTGTTATCGTTCGTAACAAAGCCAGATTGGTCGTGCAGTGATTCCATCAAATCGAAGGGATTGATTATAACTAAATCTATGCTCCTGTAGCACGCATTAAAGCTATTCGGATGTTTCTTGCGTTTGCTTCCTATAAGAAGTTCAAAGTTTATCAAATGGACGTCAAGAGCGCATTTCTGTACGGGAAAGTCAAAGAAGAGGTTTATGTCGGGCAGCCACCAGGCTTTGAGGACCCAATCCATCGGGATAACGTCTATGTGCTGAACAAAGCTTTATATGGCTTGCACCAGGCTCCGAGACAGTGGTACGAGGAGCTAAGTACATACCTCATGGCAAAAGGATTTAAGCGCGGACTCGTCGACTGCACCCTATTCACGAAGAAATCAGGGGATGATTTGCTTCTGGTGCAGATTTACGTTGATGATATAATATTTGGTTCAACTAACGAGCTTTTATGCAGGGAGTTCGAAACTGTCATGCAGGAAAAGTTCGAGATGAGCGCAATGGGGGAGATGCAGTTTTTCCTAGGCTTGCAGGTGGACCAAAGACCCACGGGGATCTTCATTCACCAGACGAAATACGTATCCGAAGTCTTGAGCCGGTTCCAGATGGAGGATTCCAAGCCGATGGATACCCCGATTCAACCCAATCACGGGATTGGAGTGGACGCTAAGGGGGAGCTGACGGACCCATTTACATACAGAGCAATCATCGGATCTCTGATGTATTTGACGGCATCTCGACCAGATATGATGTTTGCAACGTGTCTCTGTGCCCGCTATCAATCGAAGCCGAAACAAAGTCATCTGACGGCGGTCAAGCGTATCGTTAGATATCTGAAGGGTTGTCCCTCGAGAGGACTTTGGTACCCTAATGATGATGATTTTGATTTCATTGCTTTTAGTGATGCAGATTGGGGCGGCTGTGATAAGGATAGCAAATCCACTACAGCTGGTTGTCAGTTTTTAGGGAGCAGGTTAGTCACCTGGCAATGCAAGAAGCAGACTTCCATGGCGCTGTCTACCTGTGAAGCCGAGTACATTGCAGCCTCAAGTTGCTGTTCGCAAGTGCTCTGGATCCAACAGCAGATGGTGGATTACGGTTTGCAGTTTCTTAAAACCCCTATACACTGTGACAACGAAGCCGCTATCGCATTAACTAAAGATACCGGCAATCATTCTAAAGCGAAACATATCCGGATCAAATACCATTTTATCCGTGATTGTTACGCTAAAGAATTGAAAGATATGGTCAAAATCCATACTGACTATCAACGTGCAGATTTGTTTACAAAAGCTTTTGACAGATCCCGCTTTGAATATCTTTTAAAAGTCAATAACATAAAGGAAAAACAGGACTAATCGGCGCCTCGGTTTATCGCTTTTTAGTTTAAAATTTTCTTTCAAGTTTTATTGTTTTTCAGAAAAATTAAAAACCCAAAAATATGTTCTTTATTTTAGGGGGAGTCATTTTATCAAAAAAACCAAAAACATTGAAAAATTCAAAAAGACCTAAAAATTAGAAAAACCAAAAATGATTTCCAGGATAAAAAGAGGAAATGATAGTACATCAGTGGGGATCTGACACAGGCTAAAGAATTGTATAGTAATATGAGGCGTGTGTTGACTATGTGTGATGTGCTGATAGGCTTCGTAGACTAAAAATTGCGTGCATTAGTGATACAAACATAACGAACTACGCGTTCGTGGCTGAACACCTCATGGGCATAAGGTCTTAGTACCGTAATTTCGTTTGATAGGATTGCCAAAATCTGAGGTTTCGGGTCGTTATGTTATGGTTATCCGGGATATTCTGATTAAACTTTTGTCGTATTGATTTACGGACCTAGTTTCATCAGAATATTTGCTAAAAGAGCTTAAATGCCAAAACCGAAAGTTACCGAATTGAGGAACTTAATGTTTTATTGATCAAAGATCATTATTACATCGTATTGACTTACTGATGCAAATCAGTGGTTGATATCAGCCTCAACCTAGTATATATGCACATGTTACTCTGCTGCATTCGTTTGCTGACCTGTACACCTCTGTGCTATATACTTTGTAACTTTAACGGATAACTCTGGCATAATCACGCGTTACGACGACGCTTTGTGCAATTACTTGATACGGGAGTATGTCGTGTGTGTGGGCACCACAATGTGTTAGTCTAATACACTTAATTCGTATCATTGTAAAGCATTGCGTAATAGTCTGCATGTGAGCTTACGTGGACCACAATATCAGCAATTGCCGTGTCACATACTGTTTCTAATGATAATATTAAACAAAAAGATCAACGCTGTGATCAGATTTCTCAGAAAACTGATATGATCCTCTTACCGGAGATCACAAAATGTTTACTGCTTTCATTTACTTTGTTGCATTTTACTTTTATTGTCAAAAAGATACAAAATCCAAAAAGATTTTAGGTGTGTTTTGATTAAATTTCAGAAAAACAAAATGTTTTTACATTTCTGTTTTATTTTAGATAACCGACGGTGTTTGATGGTCAATTTCTGAGATTTGATGAAACCATCTGGGCTTTGTATCATTCAAAAAGTGAAATTATGAGTTTTTGAAGTTTAACGGATTGAAAAATGTTGAACGGGATTCGAATTCGTGATTTGGCAAAATTTTCAGATTTTTCCATTTCACATTCGCCCCTTAATTGGGTCGAATGTGGAAAAATCTTCACATTCGGGTGTTTATCTTTGGGCGAATGTGGGTTTACAAACACATTTTCCACCTTCGGGTGAAAAGTTCACATTCGGGTCATTCGCTTGGGGCGAATGTGGACTTATCCCACCTTCGACCAGATAAACGGACGAATGTGGCTTTCCTATAAAAGCCAATGAGCAGGTTCGACCCTCATTCATATTTTTTTCAAAATTTTTCAAAGATACCTAGACTTGTTGCTGTGATTTCTTTTGATCGTGTTTATTATTCCTCATTGATTACTGATCCTTTTACCCAATATTTCACAGGTAATGGAGTTCAAAACAGATCATAATCGTTGTTCTTAGTTCTTCGGCCTAGGGTTTTTAATCAGGGTTGTTTGAACTGTTTTTATTGTTTGATTTTGAAAGACATTCAATCCACATTAGTTTTAGGGGGAGATAGTATCAGGAATTAGGTTAACAATATCAATAGATGATTAATTGATTGATTAAAACATATAAACCCTAATTCTTCTTTAAAACTAATGTAGATTGAATGATAATAAAAATTGATTGTACACGAGTGATTATCGGCCAGTTTAGAACATCTTACAATCAAAATTAGATGTTAAAAACAACTTTGGCAAAATTTTAAATTTTGGGGATGAACACTTTTCACATTCGACCATTCAAACGGGCGAATGTGGAAATAAATGGGCGAATGAGATTTAGTTTTGGGCGAATGTAATTTTTAATCTATACATGTTCACATTTGTCCTGAATAGTTCACATTCGGTCCAAAATATTCACATTCGACCTTATAAAAAGGGGCGAATGTGGAATATGAAAATCTTAAAAATTTTCAATTTTTGTCGTTTTTGTATTTTGACGTGTTTTTCTGATTTTGATGTGCAGATGGCTGAGCAACCCGAAAACGTTGAAGCACAAGTGGAGAATATTATACCAGATCCTGTTCAGGAAGCTGAAGCATCTGCTTCAAGTAGATGGCCGTTCGAACCGACACACAATTGCTGTGCTTATGTCGGAGATGTCAAGAAGAATACTGAGTTTGCTGGGATTGTAGAGTTTTTGAGGCGAAGCAGAGTTATTCATGCATTAGCTACTCCTACAATCATCTACAAAGATATAGTTGAAGATTTTTACAAGAATGCTAAGTACGATTTCTGGGAAAATCAGACTATTATCAAGAGCAAGAATCAGGGGATGGAGATGTTTCTGACAGAATCAGATATTAGGGAAGCACTGCAGATAAAGTTTGAAGTCAGTGAAGATCCCAGAGAGTTATCTTGGACTGAGCAGAAAGCGTACTTTTTGAGAATGAAGTACAAGGGTCCGATTACTGATGGATCAATGCATAAAGGGAAGTTGAGTGTACAGTTCAAGTATCTTGCACATGTTATTATTCATGTATTTGGATGTGTGAGCGGTGGATATGACGTGATGAGAAGAAGTTTTAGTTCATTGATGGTTGCGTTAACTCTTAACAAACCATTCAATGTTTCTAGGATGATTTTAGACCACATGCTCGAGATGTTGAAGGGTTTGAAGAAGAAGAAATTCATGCTATACCCGAGGTTTCTCATGATGATCTTTGACCATAAGTATCCTGATTTGCATAAGGATCCAACTATGATCCTAGCTCAAGATCACGTGAACATTCGTACATTAGTGAGGATGAAAGGATACAAAGGTGTGCCGGACAATGAAAAGCCACCTCACAGAAGACTCTTTGGAGCTTTGGCTAGTCAGGATTACACTGATCCTGGCAAGAACAAAGCAAGACATGACAACAGTGATTCTGATAATGATGATCCCTTGGTGTATGCTGATGCAAACACTAAGAGGAAGAGGCAGGTAGTCAATGCTGGAGCCAAAGGGAAGGGCAAGGCAAAGACTGATCAAGGGAGTTCTAAGCAACAGGTTGTTAGGAAGAAAACTACTGCAAAGAAGGGAACAAGTTTGGTTGATGAAGAATCAGTTGATTCAGAGAAGACAGAGGTAGATAAGCAGTGGGATTCTGATGAGGAAAGAGTTAAGACCACCAAACGTAACGCCACTATGGTTGGTGAGTTTGAATCTTTGAATAAGACAATTGAAGAAGTGTCACAGAAGAAGAAGTCTGTTGATGTTGAAGAAGGAGGATTGAGTATTAACCTGGATGAGTTGGAAACAGGTGAAACTGTTGTAGTGAATTTGCCTAAACCAAAGCATAAGTCTATGGCAAAGAAATCTAGCACTAAACAGTTGAGAGAGAAGGAAATAGCTCAGTTGCTGAAAGGGAAAAAGATACCTGATGCAGGTACATCATCAAAGCTATCTTCACCGGTTGCTAAGAAACAAAAGAAGAGTAAAGAGGCTGAAGCATTACCAGTTGATGAGTTCAATGTTGCTCTGGATAATGTTTTAGACATGTTCAAGAATCCTCAAAAGCAGAAGGCCAAAGAAGCTGAGCCATCCAAATCGAAGAAAGTTACTGTTTCTGATGATGTGATGAAGCAGGTGAACAAACGAATGGATGATATGATGAAGATGATAGTAGCTCAGCAGGCAGAGATTGCCAAGTTTAAGCAGAATGAAGAAAAGATGTTACAAATTGTGGTTGCTTCAAAGAATAACCAAGATGAGATCGAGCAGAAAGTAAAGAAACTTGAAGCTGATAATAAGGATATTGAGGATAAATGTTCCAGGAATAGGAGTATGATTAAAGTGATTAAGGCTGACAACAAAGAACTTAAGGCTGAAAACAAACGCCTTAGTGATTTGTTGGATAGTTTATACAATGAAGCACCAAAGTTAAAAGAAGGTGAGGAAGATAAAGAAAAAGAGGAGGAACAGGTAGATTTTGAGCCTTCTGATGATGAAGAGGAAAAGGATGATGAGGAGGATGATGATTCTGAGAAGAGTGATGATGAAGAAAGCAAGAAAAGTGATAAAGATGATGATGATGATGCTGAGGGATCGGGTAGTAAAGATGATGATGGTAGTGATGACAGTGATGATGATGATGGGGGAGATGATTCGAGTAAGTTCACATTTGAGAAGAGAACACCTAAGAAGGATGCTGGAGACTCTAGTTCTAAGAAGAAGAAAGGTGGGAATGTAGACTCAGATGAAAGCATATTCTGGAATGAAAAGGTGAGGTCTCTAAATGATGATGCAAAGAAGGTGTATAGAGATATGTTAGAGAAGAGAGAATGGACCATTGAGTTCACGGGCAAGTTTGCTGAGATCTTTCAGACTGATGATATGAGATATGAGCTCAAGTACAATGATCCAGATCTAGAAGATGGTGAAGTACCTGCTGCTGTTGCCAAAGAAATTCTGGATGGTCTTGCACAGCGAGTAGGGAAATCTTTGGAGGAGATTATGATGGATTAGTCGATTCCAGATATTCCTGAAAAGGATATTGGAAATCACTCTGATGATAAGAATACACCTGAGATGGATGAAGTGGAAATTGAGGATATTACTAATGAGGAATATCCACAATATTTTAGACAGAATAATGAAGATGTGGTTTTCCCAAACTTCACAGAGTTACCAAACGTATCAGCTAAGAGGAAAGCTAAGAAAAGAAGTGAGGAATTCGTTGAAACAGTGTTTGGTACTAAAAAGAAACAGCCTTCAAGTCAGAATGATGAGTTGAAGACATATTTACAGAAGTTGAAGGAAATGGATGATAACCGACCAAAGCCTGAAGCTCAAGGTAGTTTTTACAGATTTCACAACGAGAAGTTCAAAGACAGAGCTCTCGGATGGACATATTTGGGAAGATTGAAGTGCTTGGCTGTCAAATGGGAATCAGGAATTCTGTATTTTTACAGATTCATTGATTTGCTAACTCTACCGTACTGGGCGGTCAGAGACATTTGCAGATTCCCTATGTCTGGAGCTTCAGTGAACAATACTCCGGTTGGTTGGTGTGCTGATAAGTTGGTTTGGGAGAGCAGGACGAAGTGGAACAAGTTTAAGCCTCAATATCCTAGAAGGAAAGTTCATAGGGATATTGATCCTAAAACTGGTTTGAAGAGGGTGACACTGATATACAAAGCACCTGAAGTGATGAAAAAGATACCTTTGATGCCTTTGCCACAACACTTCAGTGCTGATTTTATCTTTTGGTATTACGATTGGAGGAAGGCAGAAGCAGTGATAGTGCTGAGAGATGGAAAGGGCAAATACAAGCATGTTCATGTTTTTGATCCTATGTGGTTGATAAACTGTACGTTTGAAGACATCATCATGCTTTTCTACAATCCGATTCATCATGATCCCAATGATGCAGAACAGGCTGAGAAGTATACTCAAGTTGTCGGAGTTTGCTTTGCTTATGATATAACCTCCGGGAGCAACTTGGATGCCAAACTTGGTAAGATGGTGAAGATGGCCGATGTGCCTAAACCGGTGAAAAGAAAGTTGGAGCCTGAAATGACAAAAGATCAAAAGAAGCAGCTGAGAATTTATTTGATGAACAAGGTGATGGACGAAGATCGGAGACAATCCAATCAATAGTCGAGGGGGAGTTTGTAGATGCACGAAGTGCGACTAGTGATTGGATTAGCATAATTAACATATGTTAGAATGAATCCCGATGAGCCGAAGGTGGAGCATAAGGGGCGAAGGTGAAGAGGTTTTGGGCGAAGGTGGAAGACAGACTGCATGAAGACACATTCGTACTGTTGATGTGGGCGAATGTGGAAAAGTTCCACATTCGCACCATACAACTGGGCGAATGTGCAGTATCTATAAATAGATTTTGTGTGTTTTCAAGTTAGAGAGAGTTTTAGTTTGTGTGTGTATTGAGGTCAGGTTCAGGTTAAAGTTGTGATAGTGTGTGAGTTCATTAGATTGACTAGGTGATCTATTGTAACACGTTTTTATCAAAGTTAATCTATGAAAAAGCCTTTGAAATGATGTTTTCTGTGTTTTGATCCGAGTTTTATCATTTTGTTCATATCTAGGGTTTCCGCACCTAGATTTGTGACTTGTATGATCATATTTTCCTGTTTTAGCTAAATTCTTTCAATTACATTTAACCTTTGAATCCTTGGCAAGTTTAGTCCCTCAATCTTTAACCTAGTTAGTTTTATTATAAATCAATTACTTTTCCTTTATAAAACTTAACCAAGTTAACTACCTTAACCAATAAGTTTTTAAAGCTTTAGAAAACTTGAATCTTTGCCGAATAACGTTTCTACACGTGCATTTGATTAAAATGAAGATATGATCTAGAATAAATACAATTGATAAACTTCGTAAATTTGATCATTTTATTAATTTCGAAAACGACAAACTTACATGGACTAAAATATAATGTTTGAACACATGAAGGGCTATAATTGACAATTTGCTAAAAGATAAGGGTGACGGTTGTCACATGTGGGGCCGTGAACTCACCTTTGGTTGCGTCTTCAGTTAACAAGTAAACCGATATGTGTATGATAGCCCCAACTAGTGGCGACCAATCATAAGATATGTGTGTTATGCTAGACTAATAACCCGTTGGGTTCATTAGTCCCTAAATGTCCAGTCCATGACTATTATGCGATTAGGAAAAGTCAACTAGCAATTAGGAGAAGTCAACTAGCAATTAGGAGAAGTCAACTAGCAATTAGGAGAGTCAAACAGGTGATTGTGGCCTAATTGCATGTACATACACATGAGTAGGCCCCTACTCGCATGTATGTGCATGTGGTTAGCCCTAATTGTGTGCTGCTAGTGGCGAGTAGGATTCCTACTCGCCCCCTGCAGCTCTGTTCCGTTTTTTCGCGCGTTTAACCCTCCAAATCAGATCCGAAACATTTGGAAACACCCAATATCAAACCTAAAACATTAATAAACCTATTTCAAACAAAAACCCCTAAATTATCATCATTATAACAGTCCCAAATGCAAGCGTTTTCCCAAAATAGCATACTTATCATCTAAACATCACACCACCATGCAAAACTTACCCTAAATAGCAAATATCCAGATTTCACCACATAACAACGTTGTTCAACACTATCCTATCGTTCTAGCATCATCCTAAAGCAAACCCTAATCTCATACAATCAACAAAACACATCATATCATCCTTAATCCTTCAAATTCATTCAAACGGGTCAAAACACCTATTATCAACAATACACAACTATGAACCTCTAAACTCGTAGATTAACATCATAATAACTCATTTAAGTCAGAAACATATCAAACACATAAGAACAATCATGTTTTATCAATAAAAATCCTATCTTTGCATGAATACATCACATATAACAAGCATAAAGGTTTAGGTTTGTTTAGAAACAGATTTTAATGGGTTTTCAAAGACATAAACATTTAAAAACCAGGTCTGGACCTTTAGGGAGTAAAAAAAAATCATTACAAAGGTTTGGGATGAAGAACACACCTTGGTTTTGCAAAATAATGAGATGTAAAGCTTGGAAAGGTAGGTTTTTATGCAAAAACGTGTTCCATAGGGTGTTTATGAGTTGAGAGAGGTTATGGGACGTCTAGGGTTGCACAAATGATGTTTTACAAGTCAAGGGTGGTATTTATAGGCGTTTCTAGTCGTCAGACACGTTACAGGCGATTAGGGTGTAGCAAAAGGAGATTAGGAGTGCCAATCGCCTGTTGTGCATGTGATTAGGGTGTAATTGCCTTCAGCAACAGGCGATTAGGGTGTAATTGCCTTCAGCAACAGGCAATTAGGGTGTAGTTGCCTTCAGCAATTGGCAATTAGGGCTAATCACTAGTTGCCAATTGCCTGTTGTTCTCTGTAATCGCCTATACCAGCAGGTTTTGGGTTTTCGACGCGTTAAACACTATTTTAACACATGTAAGCACGTATTCACCTACCGACAAGTCACATAATGATTATAGACACATAATTCATGAAAACTAACATGTTCACATTCGTTCACCAATTCCTGGGACTCGAGACTTGCGTGTGTGCATTAGACTCCGCGATTCTACAAATCATCAACAACGGGACTCGTAATTCATGTGTGTGTGCTAACCCCAATGATCCTCTGAATCATTGATCCCTGGACAATTACTTAACGCGACTCGACTCTACTGACTCTGTTATGTGTGATGTATGCGTGACTCGCTAAGGTAGACTTACCGGATTTTCAAAAGTTACTAACCGGAGTTTGACGGGTGTCACATAGAAAAACCATCATATGTCAGATATTTTACCTGCTCATCCATCAATATGACCTCCATCTTAAAAATTTGATTCCACTTTTGTACGATTCGACCAAAGAGGTGCAACATATCTGAAATTTAAATATTTAAATTTCAAAAGTCTTTTAAAATTTTGATTACTGATATAAAGAATGGTTGTATTTATTATGTGGTTATGCTTATAAAGCAAGATAGATACCTGCAGCATAATTAATGAAACATGAATCACTATGTTAATTTAAAACTTTCCTCTTAAAATTTCAAACTACGGCGGTTTAAAATCTGCTAACAGATATTCGCAACATCTGCTTATTAAGTAAAGAGCTCAAATATTGGTCTGAACAACTGTTCGTTAATCGAGACCAACGAATAGATGTTGTTTAGCTCAACAGTGCTAAAAGATAGTGACCCACATATTTTTCTTGAATATTTTAAACTGATTGATGACATCAGTATTGGCGTCATACAGGAAATCATGGCCTATCTCCATGGCTGACACCTCAGCTTTTTAAGGTCTTTATGGTTGACGACTCAGCTTTCTTATGTCACTCACGACTTTCCTATTATAGTAAGTATAGATAGATCTTTTCAATTTGTAAGGATCAAAGTAAGGATTGTTTTTCCTTTATTTCCCTTCCTTTCTCTTCTTAGAAAAAAACTCTAGAACATTCATTCCCTCATTTTCATTCTTTTCTTTCTGGAAAAAAAAAACTCTGGATTATGAGATTTCTTCTTTTTCCTTTCTTTTCTTTTCTTCCCTTAAATGAGACTTGTGAATAGAGTCCAGTAGTTTCATTAGTTTAAGAATTGAAAAAAGAGGTTTTATGTTCGTTTCAATTTGACCCACCCTTACTAACCCCATCCATATCATCGTTAAGTTTTTAACGTAAGATTACGAAAATGCCTCTTTGTGTCATCCCTTTCTCCCTTTCTTTACTTCTTCTCTTTTATACATGTCACCACCATTACCGCCAGCCACCACCAATTCAAACCTATTTTTTTTTTTGCTTTACAAGAGAATAATGTACTAAAGTAAGATGTTTTGTAAAACAGATTTTGAATAATAAATCCTCCATTTTTACAGATTTTGGGTAAATCCGCCATCAGCCACCAGCCACCACCATTGTAGATAATGTATTTGGGTTCAAAGGCTTGCAAGCTCTGCGTTTGGAAAATTTGCGAATCCCGACTGCGTATGTTAAAACTTTCGAGGGTCCGCCTCACGGTATCCTAGTTGAGAGAGATAGATTGAACAAGTATGGTCGTCCCCTATTGGGGTGTACTATTAAACCTAAACTGGGGTTATCTGCTAAAAACTACGGTAGAGCTTGTTATGAATGTCTTCGTGGTGGTCTTGATTTTACTAAAGATGATGAGAACGTGAACTCCCAACCATTTATGCGTTGGAGAGACCATTTCTTATTTTGTGCCGAAGCTATTTATAAAGCACAAGCTGAAATAGGTCAAATCAAAGGGCATTACTTGAATGCTGCTACGGGTAATTGCGAAGATATGATGAAAAGGGTTGTAATTGCCAGAGAATTGGGAGGTCCTATCGTAATGCATGACTACCTAACAGGGGGATTCACTGCAAATACTAGCTTGTCTCATTATTGCCGAGATAATGGTCTACTTCTTCACATCCACCGCGCAATGCATGCGATTATTGATAGACATAAGAATGAGTCGAAGAACACCATGCATTGATGGGTGGTGAGGTCCCATATTAACTATCATGAGATCTTTTCTTGTAGATGGTACAATCATAGGTTTTTCCTAATTCATTCTTCCATGAATTGTTGAAAGCGAAAAGAAGTTCATCAAACTTTAAGCGAATGATTCAAACAAAGTCTTCAAATTAACGAGTTTTTTTCTCTCGAACATCCAACTACCCTAGTAATTCTTTATAACGCGCTCTGCTTTTTTTTACAAATAAGCCAGCAACCGTTGACGTTTTCCCATAATTTTCCGCATACCTCTTTGAGATAAATAGTCTTTTTTATGCAATTCCAAATGTGAAGTAAGTCTCCGTATCTTATTGGTGAAACTTACTACTTGAAATTCCACAGATCCTCTGTTTTCTTTGTGTTCTTGTTCTTTAAAAATAACAATTAATTCATTTTTTTATGTCAAATTGTTTATCTCGATGAAATGGGTGGAGTAGCTATCCACATGCCAAAAATTTGAAATAAATGAATTTTTGACAATAAAAGAATTTGACACTCCCCTTTTTACAGATTTTGAAATTCAACAGATCCTCTGTTTTCTTTGTTTTCTTCTTGTTCTTTGAAAATTAATTGAAATAAGATTTTTTTGCTTTACAAGAGAATTTGACACTCCACTTTAGTCCCTAGATTAACAACTCGGAGAACAAGTTGTTGTCCTTTTAAATATCCGATAATTAAGACATAACTGTTGACTTTTATAATAAACTAATTATTTGTTTAACTAAATAAACCACAAGTTAATTATATATATTTTATCATCGTATAATAAAACCCGATATCGTTCAAAGCTTTAAACGACTAAGTCAAATATATAACGAATAGCTATTAATTATTTTAAATAATTAATCTACAAATCGTTAATCGTTTATCCAAAACAATTAACTTTGATTATTCCAAATAATCAATAAATATTTTTCTAAATATATATTACCGCTAATAATATGCCTTTTGTGATATAATATTTAATCAATAAATGTTATTCTATGTTCGCATTCTAAGGTATAACTCTTTGGGTCGTACCTTGATAGTTACTATAAATAATTGATAATTGGACACTATTTCCAACAACACCGAGGCCCAAGTCTCACATTTTGCGCCTTGTGTGTGCCTTGCCGCTAGGGCTGCAAACGAACTGAACTTTCAGCAAACGGTTCATGAACCATTCGACAGGAAGTTCGTTTGTATTCGGTCGATTAATAAATGAACAAACATGTTCGAAAAAAAATTGTTCGTTTAGTTAAACGAACGAACATGAACAGAGGTCGCGTTCGTTCGTTTATGTTCGTGAACAATATCGATGTTCATTTGTATTCGATAATTTAATAGGGTTTTTAATTTTTATAATTTTTTATTTTATTTTACCTAAATAAATAAATTAATAACATATGGGAGGTAAATATATGACTATATGAGATTAATAAACCTACTTTTAGTATCTATTCTCATTATATGTTTCCATGTTCCAGCGTTGATGCCCTCCGCCATGCACCTCCGACGCCCTCCCCCATTCACCTCCGATGCGAACTTAGTTTTTTAAGACACTACTTTTATTATGTTTATCAATATTATATTAAGTACCAAGTATGTTTGGATAATTAAGTTATATTTTGGGTGGATCTAGCTAATGTCTTAATGTGTGTGAATTCAATCTTATTCGAAAGTTAATATATGTTCGTTTGGGTTGGTTTCCGTTCATGAAAACTTCTTTGTATTCCTGAACACTTGTTTGTGTTAATTAATGTTTGTGTTCGTGTGCGCTATTGAACAAAATTAACAAACGAACACAAGTGTTTTCTTAACGAACGAACACGAACAGGAAAACTCGTTTGGCAAGTGTTCATGAACTATTTGTGAACACATAATTTCATTAACAAACGAACACTTTGTTTGTTTTGTTTGTAGCCCGAACTATGGACAACTAGGATGCCAACGGGTCGGGTATGGGTCGGGTTGGCTAATTCCATACCCATACCCGGTTATAAAATCTCATACCATACCCGTCGATTACCCGTCGGGTTTTTGTCGGGTATTAGCCGTCGGGTATAGAGCATACCCGCGGGTATCGGGTATACCCGTTGGTATTTGCATGTATATAAATATTTTTATTTTCTTTTATAGTCTTATGTTTTAATAAATCTAGAGTGTATGAAATTGTAATAAGTAACATATATATTATCATCACCATAATAATCTTTGAACCATTTAATATGTAAATATATGATAGTATGAATTTTGAAAACTATTTATATATTTCATAGCATCTATACATATAATAAAAGAAAGCCATTTTAATGACATGGCACTCAAAGAGGCATTCTTCTCATTGAGTGTGCCATGTGTCATCCCATGTGGCATTGAGATATTTTAGGAAAAAAATAATTAAAAAACAAAATTAGATTTTTCTCTCTTATGTTTCCTCCCATAATTTTTAAACGTTAATATCTTTTATATACGAGATTTTTTTAAAGAAAAAAATTACACCAAATTAACGAGTGTTTTATTATCTTTCCAACGAGTACCATAGTGCTATATAAAAAACGGAGAAAAAAAACGACTATTTTTTGTTGGGTTTTGTTAAAACAGGAAAAAAAACACAAAGCGTTCAGGTAAATCATTAATCATGTATAGGCAAGTCACTAATTATGTTCAAATCAGTAAATATGAATTCTATTTTCAACATGCGTTAGCATTGGAGTAATACATTGTTTTAGGTTAGATATTAATATTAGAGTCATACATTGTTTAAGGTTAGGCGTTAACATTAGAGATATATTTTTAATTGTTTTAGATTAGCTGTTACCCGAAGCTTTCATGCATGTAACTGTAAAGCGCATCATTCTATTTCATATGTAAAATTAATATGTCATATTAGATTTTTCAATCCCGGGACGTTCCCGGGGTATAATCTAGTATAAATATAAATAATAATGATATTAGAATATATATTTTAGACAAAAAGGTTATTCTTCAAATAATCAATCTATTAGAATGGAACGTTACTAAAAAAATAGTTAAGAAGATATATATATATATATATATATATATATATATATATATATATATATAGTAAAGATCAAATACAAAGTGTTTTTTTTTTTTGTAAGAACTGTGAGAATCAAAGGGGGTAAAAAAATTTTATTTTTTTTTAGAATTTTTTTCCCATGTGCTTAAACATATTTTCTAGATGAATAATACAAAAAAAATTAAAAATTTTTTTAGAGTAATTACGTCATTAAAGTAAAAACATTAGTTTACACTAGAGTAATTATGTAATTACTCTACACGTAATTACTCTACACCACATTTTTTTTAATTTTTTTTAGTTTTCAATACTATAATACATGTTTAACAATATGGGAAAACAAAATTTTGAAAAAAAATAAAAAAAAAATACCTCCTTTGATTCTCTAACAGTTCTTACAATAAAACACTTTGTACAAGATCTTTACTCTCTCTCTATATATATATCTATACTATATTAATAAGCATATAGGAAGGGCAGAAATTGTCATTTGCCACTTTACAAGCCTTGAAAGCGTGCTGTACAATGATCCAATGCATAAAAACTCTTAAGTGCAAGCTTAAATGCATCATGTACAAGCCCCTAAGCCTAAGAAAAAAACACGTATACACATATTAGTATATTAGGGTTTCAAATCCCTCATTCCTCATCCGCCCCCATTGTCACACACACACACTCTCTCTCTCTCTCTGCGATTGGAAATCTAGGGCTTGCAGCGACGCCATCGCCAGCCACTACAGGAGGTGAAAGTGGTGATTCTGAACCCAAAAATGACAATGGAAGATGGTGTACATTGGAACCAAGCACAACCTTCTTCTTCATCTCTAGGTATGGTAATGGTCTATCTTTCTGTTTTCCATAGGTCCTTTTATGCTTTACATCTCTTGTGATAACTTTGACTCGTTGATGGAGGGATGGTTTGAATGTGTTTTTGGAACTAATAATTGATGTGCTGTTATTTATTTTTGTTGATAACAATGTGGTAGTAGCTTCCTCCCTAAATGATGTTAATGAGCTTCTGTTTATGTCGAGTGAAGACACAACTTTAGCCCAAGGTTCAACGCAGTCCAGATCTAGATCCTTTGGTCTTGGTTTTGACTTTTGTGATGTAGGTGATTGAGAAGATCATACACGTACTAATTTCCAAGGTTAGTTCATCATACTTAATCTTATTGTTGCTGATATTTTTATAGCTAAATGTTTAAAATAGAAATGGTTATTAAATATGGGCAATGGTGTTATCTCAAACAGTTGCGCTTATAAATTCATTAATGTTCCCATGACTACCTTATTGATGGGACAGGAGGTGATTTTAAGACACTTATGTTTGTCCAAATTAGCCGAGCCGATCTTGGGGAAACCATTTGCTCACTAAATTTTGCAAGTCGTGTGAGAGGCATTGAGCATGGCCCTGCTCGCAAACAAACAGATATCACTGAGCTCTTCAAGTGTAAGCAGCTGGTAATTGCATTAAAAATATTATTCATCAAATTTGGATTATAATTACTAATGTTGGATTTTTCATATTTACTTGTGTGTTTATTAATCTTTAACAGGCAGAGAAAGCAAAGCACGATGAGAAAGAACAAAGAAGTTACAGGATAATTTACAGTCTGTTCAACTACGTCTTTCTACTAGAGAACACGTATGTAAAACGTTGCAAGAAAAGGTACAAAACTCTAGTTACAAGTAACTTGTCATTAGTTTTTTAAGTGCTATTTAAAATGGCTCCGGATGAGTGCTTAGGCAGGTGACTTTGTGGGTTCGTCAATCTGGTTAGGCCACCCGACCTTGAAGCTGCTGAATTAGACTTCATTATTTGACTATATAGTTGATTACATTTATGGTTCTCTATAATTCTTGTTACAGGGTGCTTGTCAAATCTGTTGGTTTTTGGTAAAGATTGTCTCCTTCATGATCATCTAAGGGTTCTTGAAGAACTAAGAGTAAGCTTTTAGTTACTGAAAATTGGGTTTTACTATCTATCTATTTTTTTTTCACTTTAAAATTAATTTACTTATAATTATAATTAGATTATGATTCTTGTAGAAAGAACTCATGAAAGAGAAAACTGGTAAAGAACCTACTTGGCTGGAATGACTACAAGTCCTCGAAGTTCATTTGTGCGGTAGGTTTCGATTAAATTCATTAAATTTATGGACTTTATCAAGATTTTTAATTTTTAATTGAAATAATTTTGAATAGTTTAAGTTATCATGTGGGGTGATTGTAAGTGATCATTCATATTAAAGTTTATTTGTTATGTATTTTGAGATTGTAACTGGATAGTTCTGAAATTAAACCTCTATTTGATGTTATTAGTATGTGTATTTAGACTAGGTATGTTTGTTAGCGTGTTTGTAGTGTAATAATTTATGGATAGTTCTTTGATTCTTACGGTATGACCAATTATGTGGTTATCTTACAAAATTGGATGTCGTTGTCACGATTTGGAATATAAATTTGTTTAAAGTTATCCGTTTTCCTTGTTTTGTGAATAGCCTTTTTTTTGTTCTTTTATGTCACCAGAACAATAACAAGGGTAACATGGCTGGAAAATCAACAGTGGTTACTCATGGCATGGGTAGCATGACAATAGGGTCCTAAAATGATGAAAGTGTGCAACACCTCACACTGCCAATTGGTCTTTTTTTACTTCAGAATTGTATAAAGACACTTTTATAGATGCAATAGAGTCAAACATTAACATAGGCTTTGAACCTATGTACATCTCCTGTAAGGTCACTTTCTTTTTCACTTTTAACATGCTTGCTGATCTTGTCAGATTAAGTGTACGATTTCCAGTCAAGGCCAGATTGGTAAATGTGGTTTATATATTCAGGGTGTTTGAGCTTCATACATTGTTAATTTTATCTAATCCATCGCTGTTTTCTTTTTTGTGTGTATGTTCATATGATTCTTTTAGCTTGTGTTGTCCCTTTTGGTCATAATATTTACTTAAATGATCAGAGTTGGTGACATTGGTATCCACAAAATAAAACAATTAAGCTTTGATACAAAATAATACATTAGTATCCACACCTCTTTGGATATGATTCAAAGGAGTTTCTACTACCAGGTAGATTATGTATATAGTTTATATTAAAACACCTAAATGGTAGATTTGTCCCTTGTACAAGGATTGATACTATGATACCAACTACAAATGAGGTGAATTATTAGTTATTATGTTATGTTTTTTTAGTTTATGTATTTTGGAGAGGAGGTAGGGCATGCTTTTTAGTTTGTTTAATGAGAAGGAAGCGACTTATAAGCTTTGTATGCTCATGCATAGCTGTGGTTTTTCATATATCCAAGCACAAGCGCTCTCGCTATAATAAAATAGCCGGAGATCAGATGGATTAAACAACAACATGGAACATTTAGAGTTGTCCAGCAGCCCATATATGAATCACCAGCACCTAATCCATTTGCAGTATGCAAATTGATAAGAATAGCCATATGTGCAGGCATGCTAAATTGTAAATAGAAGCAAGTCTTTTTATATTTCCCATTATTTTTTGAAGTGGTTCCTTAAAACTGATGATATTTTTATGCAGTCTACTTTATTGTACTCACAACCAAAATCTGTTCTTGGCACACTAAGCTTACTTGGCACCTAAGGTTATATCTCGAAAGTAGTATGATGGAAAGGTATTTTTGATTTGCGTATCTGGATATGATTATAATTTAAAAAACTGTATTTTATCTAATAAACTTTTAAATATTGTCTGTGTTAGATTGCATATGTTTGGTCATATGGTGTGACTTTGTATGCTTTGTTGGCTGGAGGCTACCCTTTGGGGGATCCTAAAGATCCTCAGAATTTCTGTAAAATAATCGAGGTGAGATCTCTTCGGCTTTCGAGCCTATTTCAGTAATTCTAGATTTCAAGGTTGAAACACAATTAGTTGTATATATGACAAATAAATTAAGTTTGTTCTATCTTTTAGGCTTGGTTTTAAAAAGTGCGCTTTAGGCGTGAGGCGCACTGATGCGCAAAGGGCATCACCCTAGGTGACATGAGGCACATTGTACATGAAGCACAGGCGAGGCACGCTTTTTAGGCAAAAAATTGTCCCGAGGCACAAATGGTATGTATCAAGTGGAATAATCATCATTGGTTTGTTAGAACTATCCATTGAAGTACTATAATTTGTTCCGTTTATGAAATATCTTCTAGAATGTGGGAACTTAGTTTACAATATATCTGACGAGAGGTATGTGATGTATAAGTTTTTGATACTATATATTATCCTAATTCTTGTTTAGTAAGTCTCATCGAAAAGATTCAACCTTAATGAAGATGAATAGGTTCAAATTTAATGTATAATTTGATTAACCTAAAATAAGCAACAGTATTATTGTTATTAATTTGTAATATAGTGTTTAGATTTTCTATTTTTAATGATATATATGTTTTAGTTGTTTCTGTTTACAATTAAATCAGTCAGTATGATAAACGAAATAAAAGTGGATAAGTAATAGCATGGTTAGGGTAATATGATGCTAGGTTACTTGGTAAAATCTATACATTAGTTTCAGATTCAAACTGAATTTAATTTAATTTAACATAAAAATAGTGTGATAACACTAGCTATTAATGAAATATGGTCAGACATGAAAGCTCAAAAAAGTATCATGAGTGCCTATATAATGAAAGAAAGCCAATTCTAAAAGTAAAAAAGAAAAGCATGGTCAGATATGAAACCTCAAAGAAGCATCAAAGTTGACTATATTGTGAATTCTAAAAGTTGATTGACTATTTCGATATAAGTTTTTAACTTTTTATTTGAAAGCTCAAAGAAGGTCTTTTTCTTTTCAACTAACTTCATTTTCATCTTATATATTTTTAAACCATATCCATAGATATTCAACCAATAATATTAATTCATGCACATTCAAAATAAAATCAAAATTTTGTTGTACATACCATATCTAAACGTACTAAATTAAATTTGAAATATACAACAAAAATGTAAAAATTTATATAGACAGTTCATATCTATAATTTTAACATAAAAAATCATCTTTAACTGGTATTTAGATTAGGGGGAAAGATCCGGTACAAATAGCTTTTTTGGTAAGAACTGTAAGAATCAAAAGAGGGTATTTTTTTAAAAAAATTTTTTTCAAAATTTTTTTTCCCCATATTGTTAAACATGTATTATAGTATTGAAAACTAAAAAAAAAAAAAATAAAAAATAAATTTGGTGTAGAGTAATTACGTGTAGAGTAATTACATAATTACTCTAGTGTAAACTAATGTATTTACCTTAATGACGTAATTACACTAAAAAAAAATTTTTTTTAAAAAATTTTTTTTTGTATTATTCATCTAGAAAGAATGTTTAAGCATATGGGAAAAAAAAATTCTAAAAAAAAAAAAAAAATTTTTTACCCTCTTTGATTCTCACAGTTCTTACAAAAAAACTATATGTATTTGATCTTTACTCTTTAGATTAGATAGGTTGGATGCTAAGTTAATTTTTAAAATACCTTTTTCTTTCCAATGAGAAAAAAAAAAGAGAATTAACTTCGATTTTTTAATACCACATATGTTTTTAGTATTTAACATATTGTATTTTTACTATTATTTACCACCCAACCGCATTAAGTATTTTAAAACTTTTAGATATCACTTATAACAACAATTATCTTTATTATATTTCACTTTTAGTATTTTAACTATCATAAGTTAAAACATGGTGAAGTTTTTAAGTAAGATAGAAAGATATAGTGTAACAAAAATGAGAAGGATGAGAATGGTACAAAAAACACAATAGATCATGTAATATGACACAATGAGTCACAAAATATAACACAATGCTAAAACATATAACAGAATGCTGAACAAAAATGACACAATGAATCGAGAAAATGACACAATGATAAAAATAAAAATAAAAGACACAGTGGTATCTAAAAGACAATGATATAACGTAAATTCTAAAAACTACAAGCTATAAGTCCAAAAAAGCGAAAACCTAAAAACTAAGCCCGTGGTGTTTAATGAGACGGTTTCAATGCCGCTTGAATGGGTTCAATCGGAGTCCGTTTGATAGTCTTCCCACGACTTCCTATTTTTCTTTCACTGTGTATTTGATCATAACCCTCATTAATTAAAAGATAAGTATGTATAATTATACTTTAATCCCTAATTTCATGTACCTCTAACAAAAATTTTAGCCAGCATTAGGTTTTGGTTATTAACAAAAAATCAACATAAGCGAACTAAAAACCGATGACTTTGGTATCGGTTGAGACTAATAATCGAATCGAATCATCCACACCCTTAAAAGTGTCAGTGATCCCCGCCGCATCGCGCGGGCACACTGCTAGTATATATATATATATATATATATATATATATATATATATATATATATATATATATATATATATATATATATATATATATATATATATATATATATAGGGGAGGGTTATCTTGAGAACAAGGAAATTTGTGAGAACACTAAGAACAACTTTCATCCCTTGATGATGATCAATCAAGGGCTAAGATTAAATGGGGATTAAAACCTTAAGATTAAATGAAAAAAGGGCAATATTGTCAAAAGCCAAAACACAAATCCTGCAAATGACACACAATCCTATCCATCTTCTTCTCACAATAATAGAAAAAAACCCTAAACCTTCCAACCTAAACCTTAGATTTTCAACAGAAACACAAAGAACAAACATCGACGAAGCAATATCTTCTTCTCACGGGACCCTTTGGTTATCGGTAAGCTCCAACTAGTTTTTCCTAATATGGATAAGGTTAGTGTGTGTTTTATTGCTGGTAATTATATGTGTTTAGAGTTACATTTGTTTCTTTTAGACCATCTTTTAATTTGCATGGTATATGATTACTGTTGTGTGGAACTTTTGTCTTTGATTGGGGGTATTTGATGTTGTTTTGTGTTGTTTGATGTATGTTAGTTTGAATCTTATTTGAATTTGAGAGCTAGATGACGATATAATAGAGAAAGTTGGGTTTGAGTAGTTGCACATAAGGTGTTTGACGAAATGTCTAAGTGTGTGTGTTAAGTTGATTTGTTGGGTAATGGCTGTTTGGAAAACTTGCATTTATTTAAATCAAATAATCACTTGAATTAGGAATTGAAAACAAGCAATAAATTATGTCGGCATCTGCTCACAACTTCTGAATTAGCAGTAAGCAAGAATGAGCGTACACATTGTTAGACTTAGAAGTGGTTGCTGAAATCAAAAGGAGATTGGATATGACATATATATTTTATATGAAACAAAAAGAAAGATGGTGAAAGATATAGTATTTGGCAAGCTGGGGAAGCTTAGAGGTATTTATCATATATGAGCTACAAATAATATGTGAACGTTTCAATGTTAGAAAGTTGAACGTGTGTAATTAAATTGTTTACACATGTGTAAGTTAGCAGTTTACACATGTGTAAGTCAGCAGGTTTATTTGTTTTGAATAACAATAAAAACAAATGACTTATCGATTTGTACTTATGTCATTTTGACCAAAACATTTCAGAAAATTGATACGTTTTACTGCTGGATGGAAATGGACAAGGAGAACTTTGAGAGGTCAATTGTAGAAGCTCAAAAAATGATGCGAAGATTATACTTGCAAAAGCGAGCATTCACCGAGAAGATATGATCAATAAAGCATTGGAGTTTTAGACAAAACAAAATGAAATTAAAAGACTAAAATATAATGTGGATTACGACTTCTTTCTATGTTACCGTGGTTAGGATATATCAAGGATTATAAGTTTTGTTTCTATGTTTTCATTATTACCATATATCTTGGATTATGACTTGTTGGGCAATTTAATACTTTTGATTTTTGGATAATACTATTTGGTTTAAATACTACTTGTTCGTCAGTATAATACTTTGATTTTTGCTTACTAATATCTTCGTTCAATACACAGTTTACCCATGTGTATGTCAACTGCAAATGTGTAAAACAGAGACAAATAAGTCACAATGTATAATTTACACATGTGTAATACAACTGAACATATGTAAAATAGAGAAAAAAATATGTGATAGTAAACAATTTACACATGTGTAATTTGAATGCATATGTGTAAAACATAAGCAATTACGCAACAATATATAATTTCCACATGTGTAATATAACTGAACATATGTTAGTTAGAAACAAATAAGTGAAGTAAACAATTTAGACATGTGTAATTCATATGTAATGAGTAAAACTTAAATAAATACTTGACATTGAACAATTTTCACATGTGTAATACAACTGAACACATATATGATAAAGACAAATAAGTATAGTAAACAGTTTACACATGTGTAATGCATATGTAAATGTGTATAACCAAAAGAAATAATTGAATGATATAATTTACACATGTGTAATACAATTGAATGTATGTTAGTTAGAAACAACGAATAATTTACACATGTGTAATTTGGATGCAAAAGTGTAAAACATAAACAAACAAGTGAAAAGATATGATTTACACATGTGTAATGCAATTGAACATATACTAGTTAGAAACAAATAAGTGACATTGAACAATTTACACGCATGACTGAACATATGTATGGCAGAGAGAAATAAGTGACAGTAAACAGTCTACACATGTGTAATTCAGACGCATATATGTAAAACATAAACAAATACGTGACAGTATATAATTTACATATGTGTAATTTAACTAAATATATATTAATTAAAAACAAATAAGTGAAAGTGAACAATTTACACATGTGTAATGAAACTGAACATATGTAAAATACGGACAAATAAGTGACAATGAACAACTTACATATATTTAACATGTATTATATAAGAATACATGAGATTTACACATGTGTACTACAGTTGTAAATGTGTAAAACTAAAACAAATAAGTGGCAGTGAACAATTTAAACATGTGTAAATGAGCTGTAAAATGTGTAAAACAAAATTATATAAGTGCTAATGAACACATGTAGATGAGCAATATAGCCTCACATACGTACATTAGAACACACATAAGTTTTAGTGAATAGTTTACACATGTGTAAATTTACTGTAAAATTGGTAAAACATAAACAAAAATCTGACAGTTAACAGTTTACACATGTGTAATAGAATTGCACATATATGAAATAGAAACAAATAATGAAAGTGAATTGTTTACCCATGTGTAAATTCCGTTAAAATTCATTAAAGAGACAAATATGTACTAGCGTATAGTCTACACATGTATAAGACTTATTACATAAGAATACATGACATTTACACATGTGTAAAACATACACTTAAACATATGGAGTATAATGGGACAAAATAGAATAGAAACCATACAGATAATAATCTTATAACATTGGCATAATAACATATGAGAACTGTAAAATTTAACGTCAGAACGAAAGTATAAATTCAAACTACATGGAAGCGTGATTCAAACTATAATTTGAGCAACAAAGAAAAAATCTCATTCGCTATGACTATCTTCATCGGATTGATTCTCTTCATCTGTCACCTTCATCAATTGATTTTTTTTAATATTGTTCCAGGAATCATGGTAGCCATGTTTGCCATAAAATATGTGCTAGTTTTTCTTCTTCTTGCTCTTTACTTTCGCTACAAAATAGATAACGGGTAATAAGTCAAGCACTTTATGCTCTTTGACAACCTTAGGTATCCAAAATAAAAACCATATCATCCAATTTAACGAGTACCATACCACAACAGGCTTACCCTCTATGGCAACATTGTGTATCCAATATCTAAACTCATCTGATGAGTCAAACATGTTACTACAAACCATCTTATGGAAATCATGTACTTGTTTGTATACAAAAATAGACAATGAGGAGCAATAGAAAAATGGTTACAATCAATAAGAAACATACATATGCACTACAAGAATAAAAATAATGGAACATCAAATTGATATATAAAAGGGTTAGCATCATCAAAAAATAAAGCTAAAACAAAGAGGCTTTAAGCAGTTACACATGTGTAAATCAAATTAAGCATGACGAAAAGATTCGACAATCACTACGCTGCTAATAAACAAGGGGAGCAGAAGTGTCACAATCTCATCGTCTAGTGCTAATCTTCGCTTCCAACTTACTAACTATCATCTAAATTTGCACAAATGTATTCAATATATAACAAGATTTCAAATATGAAGATTCGGCTCTGCAATTTTTGTTCGATATAGGTAATAGAATGCATATATCAACGTCACCCCCAATACCCCTCTTTTGTGACCATCTCTAATGTTTTTTTATTTTTTAAGTCTTCTTTTGGGATTGAAGTAGACTTATAACATAGTATGTGCTTCGATTTTAATACATCTTATGTCATGAATTGACTTACCAGGCTTTAAAATTGACCTAACAATATATATCTTTAACAAAATACCAATTTAATGCATATACCTAATTAACAACTACAAGTAATACCCAAAGTGAATGTAAACATAATTTACTACCTATACCTTGAAAATTAAAGATTTATATATAAACCTTTTACCTGAGAAGATATAACTTGGCTAAGAATTCATCATTACTTCTAACCTGCAACTAACACCAAACACAAAACAAAGATTTGAATCAAGAGGAAATCACAAATTAAAATTGTATCATAAAATCTGAATTGAAGTCGAAAACTAATATATGTAGATTATGAACAAAATCAGAGAATCAAAATCTAAATCAAACGAAAATTAACTTATAGTGGGTATGAACAAAATCATGTGGATCAAAATCAATCGAAGAACTGTATCAATAATGACGAATGATAAAAACATGAAAAGTCAATTGAAGATCGGTGATGAAGATCTGGATAATTGGATTAGAAGGTTACATGAGTAATTGAATGTATTGCACAATTACCATTATACCCTTTTAATTAAAATACAAGGAAAACAAATGAGTGGCTGAGATTTGTTCTCATGGTTCTCACAAAAGATGAGTGTTCTCATTTAAACCCTCCCCTATATATATATATATATATATATATATATATATAGGGTAGGGATCCTAAGAGAACCAACCCCTATTTGAGAACTGAGAGAACCATTCTGGGCCACACATTTCATATAAAGGCAAAAAAAAAAAAAAAAATTTTTTTTTTTTGCTTTAATCGCACATTTTTATGCAAGGAAAATTTTTTTTTTATTTTTTTTGAATTTTTTTTTCATTTATACATATGTGTATATGTCAATTATACATATGTGTATATAGCAATTATACATATGTGTATATAGCATTTTTCAGCTATACATATGTGTATATTTCAGTTATACATATGTGTATATTGCATTATAGATATGTGTATAATGCAATTATACACATGTGTATACTGAAAAAAAAAATACAAAAAAAATAAAAAAAAAAAATTTCTTACATATAAAGCAGCGATTTTTGCAAAAAAAAAAAAAAAAAAAAAAAATTTTTTTTTTTTTTTTGCCTTTGAGAAATGTGTGGCCCAGAATGGTTCTCTCAGTTCTCAATTTGGGGAAAGGTTCTCATTTGAACCAAATCCTATATATATATATAACTTAAAAGTATTCGGGTAGACGGGTATTTAGTTTGAGGTAATCGGGTCGGGTATCACCTAATACCATACCCATCCCATACCCGCAAAATATTTTTTTTCCAATACCAAACCCGTCCCATATCAGTCAGTTATCGGGTATACCCGTCCCAAATGCTTCGGGTTTCGGGTATACCCATCAGGACAACTATGTTTTACAACAAATTGAAACAACGGTTACCATTATGTCACAACATTGGAAAAGTAGGTGCTATAACGCAATTGTTTGATATCTAAAAAGTAGCAATAGGCAGACTCTAGCTTCAGTAACAATGGCGATCTTAGAGTCGTTGGTTCCCGCCGTTTTCTTATTTCATATCCTAATCTCTTACAAATCTATCACTGTCGTTGCTCAATCTTCACGCCCCCTCCATTTGATGGATCAAATTTGAGAATCGGAGCTCAACATCCTTCGCTTAGGTCTTCTGATCTTTCCATTTATGATTTTAACCCCTACTTTATTATTATTATTATTATTATTATTATTATTATTATTATTATTATTATTATTATTATTATTATTATTATTATTATTATTATTATGCCCTATGTTATACAATATTATTATTATTATATTTTTTCAACTCAGATTAATTAAATTAAACAGTCTTATAAAGTTGAGTTTGGATATATATACATATATATGCAGAATCTATCCTTAAAGAAAGCATTTCAATACTAGATTCCAAAAATATGCATATCAAAGAAACCGAGAAGCGTGTGGAGGAGATAACCACTGAATTTGATCATCTGCAATTTGTGTTGTTAACTATCAAGGTTTGGTTTACCCCTGTCATTTTTTCACTTACTTTTTGGGTGGATTGTCTGTCTTAATCTTTCAACTTATGGAATAATATTGCTTCTTCTAGTTCTGGTGTTGTAGAATGATTCATCTAAATCAAATGAAAGCGTTAATCCACTCGAACAAGAGGTTTACTGCTTTTCAATACAATTATATTTTATTATTCACATGTCTAGCAACAAATGTAAGCAGCGGATGTAGTTCTTGTCAGGTTCGACTTCTTTGGGCCACTGCAAGAAGAAACAATTTTGAGCTTCACAGTTTGGAGTCCAAAGCACAAGATGCTGAGAATAGGCTGGAAGTGACCAAGTCAAGGGTTGATACGGTTAGTAATTAATTGCTCTTCCACACTGCATCCCATCCCAGTCGTTTTTGTACCTCAATTTCTCATTGTAATTTTTTATGCGCACACAGGTGGCTGCAATTGTGAATGAACAGTGGATTCAAATTCAACATCTTGAACAAGCACTTGTCATTGTGCAGGTATGTTTTTTTTATTCTTTGATTGTACATGTTTTTATAAAATTGTGATGGAGCTTTACATCTGATGTTTTATTACAGAAGGAAATTAAAGAGGTCAAAAGGCAAGTTAGCAGGTGCTCCTTTTTAAAGGTACTCACATTCTTGTATCTACAAAATACTGAATGTCAAAAAAACAAACAAACAAACTATTTATGTTTTATAAATGAGTATCATCTTGATGAGTTCTATCAAGCATTTTCTTTCCGGTAATTCTAATTTCCAGAGCTCCATGTCCCATATCCAGAGCGTTACTTGTATGGTACTTGTACATTGTTCAACAAAACCGGCACAGTGCTCCCGATTTGTAAACTCAAGTCCTAGTAAACGAACTAGCCCATGTTTACTGCAATTGTAACAAAGCATAACTATGACATGTACTTTTGGTTCTCAGTTTGTAAAAAGACAACTTGGAAACTTTCTTCATGACTGTTCAGAAGTGCTAGAAACAACTTGGTCAACGATCAAACAAAATCATCAGCAGGTACTCCCCCCCCCCCCCCCCCCCCCCCTCTCCTAAGTTACCTTTTCTCCCTAACTGCTCAACTTTCTGAAATGGCTAAATGGAAGTTAAGAAATACGTAAATAATGACAATTGTCTTTCACTATTCAGCTGCAACGGTTTGTGATGAACAAAATGCAAAAATGGAAGTACACTGCTGCTTTTGCTAACAAAGAAGTAGTCTTTTTTGTGGTGAGTTCCCTTGATTTTAGGTGTGGCAAAAGTGGGCGGGTCAAAATGAGTAATTTTCATGTATTCAAACGGGTCAGTGATGTTGTGAGTTCCGGACACAATCAATTCAACACCAATTTGACCTTTAAAACCTTTGTAGAGTTACGGAATCACTCTATGAAGACTGGAGCAACATCAATTTAACACAAATATCTAAATAAACTCAGCACAGATAGTATTCCACACACATAACTATTTATACCTTGGAACACAAAACTACCATAACCGATTTAATCCCAGAAGTTTTGCAAAGACAAGCATGTGAAATGTTCTAATTAATGCGAAATCTTGACATTTTGCATGAAGTCTTTGGATAGCCTTTTAATCTTCAATTTTGAAGCTTCAGCCTCTTCAAAACTCAACAGATATCAACCCAGCCTGAATCATGGCTTGTCCAGGTTTCTAAAATCTATATGTACATCTACGTGTAAATGATGTGTGTATATATGGCTAAGAGTCTCAAATATGACTGTGAATTTTATATAGATATAGTTCGTTTAGTAAAATGATTGGAAACTTCTATGCTTAAAAATACGCTTTGAGCCACTATAAAGTTTCAACCCATTTGATATGTTGTTATTTTTTTTTCTTTCTATATTTTTTAATTAACCTAACCATCATTTTTGAGTATTATAAAAGTTTTATATTTGCAGGCATCTGCTCTAATCACCTTTCCAGCTTTAAGTCTGGGGGTGTTTATGTTAAACAACTTTCGCTAGCAAAGGGATACATCCTCAGTCCTCCATTGTTAAGGTGGCATGGAAGTTAGGAACCACAACCACTTTAATTTTTGATCACCCGCGCCATGAGGCACCGTTTCATATATAGATATGATAGATTATAATGTTGATGTTGATTACGGATTCAAACTTAGACCGATTATTTCGGCCTAGTTTCTTTATTTTTCTACAGTCAATAGTTGCTAGTAAGTGGCTGCAGCGTGTAGTGAGTTGTTACTTTTGTTTCGTGTTAAATCTACATAAGCTAGTCAAAACTGGTGAGTCAATGGGTCATTTTAAAGAACTATCGCTTAATATCAAATTGAGACGAGTTCTATCAAATTGGGTTCACTGATATATTCTTTGATGACGGCCAATGGCGAGGGAGGTTGTGCATGAAAGCAGCGGAGATGGTAAAGGTAATAAGATAGGCGATGACGGGTGGTGGATTTGGTTAATCTGTTGTATGGATGTTGCTCGATGCAGGTCAAAATTAACTCATTACTTAAATAATGAGTAAATAATTGGTTTTTGTAGCGTAAACAAAATCAATTTTTGTGACATTTTCTTAAGATTGAGTTAACTGAAATTTCATGTGTTATGGAAACACGCAATGAATTATTTAGGAACTCAAAGAACACAAGAAACTTTAAATGCTTTTTGGTTGCAATTCTTACAAGATAAACAAAAGCCGCAGCTAATCTTAAACCTAGACCGACTATTTATACAATGTAATATAGGTAACAATTAACAAGATAATTACCAGTGAGATATCCAGCAACTCAGGAACTCTTTCACATACAGGATATACATGTTTTAAGTGTTATTTCCTAGGTTGTGTGTGTTTGCCTCCAAAATAGTAAAACCTGCTTCAGCTGTTGGCACTTGAAAGTAGATACACCTTCCTTTCCTTTCCCTTAGAAGAGATGCTAATTTTGATTTTAAGAAACCAGTGTCTAACATGAAGCATGGGGGCTTATTTTGTGTTCCTCATAAGGGCATGACACTTCAATCCCAGCATGATTGAAAAACAAAAAGATAAAGGAAGAATCGCCTTATTAAGGGAGCTTACTCTTACCATCTCTACTCATTTTCCGCTTATGCTCTTGATGTGAACTCTCATTTCTCTTCGCTCGACTCATGGAATACATATTGTTTTAACAACAAAATCAATATATTAAGTAAAATGCGATTTTAAAGTAATCCATGCATACATACAAATGTTACAAAAATATATTTTATGGCATAATGGTGTCCTTGCCTAAGACTCTAGGAACTTTGAATTTGGGGGTTTGTTCAAGAAAATCAGGTGGTCTCTGGTACACAACGGATGCGGCGCGAATCAAAATTCCAGCAGTTAAACCCGAGATTAGATACTTCTTACCATCCGTTTCGTAGTCAAAATAATGAACCAGATACTCATCACCCATCCATTCTCTCTCTTCAGATCTTCGGTTTTCATCCTGCATTACTACGAAGATGAAAAATGGAGATTTGTAGCAGTTTGTTTGTAATGCATTATGTTTGAGTAGAAGAAAAGGAAACCTTTAGAAACATATCCAAAGGAGCATCAAAAACGTCATCTACTTCAGCAACATTAGGAGTTGGAGTGAATGCATCTCTATCCGAAAGTATGCCAATCACAGGGACTACTTGCAGAAGATGATGCAAAAAAACAAACCAATAAACAACTGCTACTTGTTATAATCATATCATATGCATACATAGTTAAATACATACATGGTTAAACACACCTTAGACAAGAAGGGCTCAAGAAAGGCGACAACATCTACAAGTGAAGGAAGAAGACCAATCTCTTCCTTGGCTTCCCTTGTAGCGGTGTCAGCATCATCTACATCATCCTCCTCTGCCTTCCCTCCTGGCAATGCAACTTCCCCTGCAATGACCAATTTTATATAATTCAATACATATTATTATTATTATTATTATTATTATTATTATTATTATTATTATTATTATTACTACTACTATTATTATTCCCCAAATTAGTAAAAAAAAAATTCAGGGATTAAGGTACCCGAATGCGTGGAGAGGTGAGAAGATCTTTTGGTATGGATGACACGAAGCCCACCATTATTATTATTATTATTATTATTATTATTATTATTATTATTATTATTATTATTATTATTATTATTATTATTATCTTCAAACAGGCAGATCAAAACAGCTGCTTTTTTAGGTCTGAATCTTTCGGAGGGCTGATTACCGACTGGAGTAGCAGATTCTGCAAAACCCACTTTATCATCATCATCATCATCCACCGCCGCCGCCGGTGCCTTGTAAGGCCGGAGCTGCTGAGCTACCGCCGCCAAAGATGACGAACTATTCTCGCTACTCTTATTGATAGAAGCCATTAATAGACTACTTTCGCGGTGAGTGATGTTAATTTTATACACGCTGCTGCAATCGGAAACTCAGTGGGTGACTTCATTCAATCACCAGAAATACAATTTACACTCATGTACTTAGACGAATAATAAAATAACTTTATGAGATGTATTGTTTTTACACTATGTTAAATTAAAATGAGTGTGCCCGGGTTAAATATTTTAAGAATGTAGAATTATATAAAAAAGATGAAGAAATTAAATTGTATCTATATCTATCTATACTTTCTATAATAGGAGAGTCGTGAGTGATGACAGAAAGCTGATGTGTCAAGCGGAGAGACATGCCACCAATGTCTGCGTGATGCAAAAAGTGACGTCAGTAATCACCTTAAAATATTTAGAAAAAATACGTGGACCACGTTAAAGCACCTCTGTTGACTTTAAAAGCATTTGTTTGGTACCCTCGGTTTACTAGCAGCTGGTAAGACCAATAAGTGAGCTCTTATATACATCTGTTTTCTATAGGCAGCTGTTATGAACATCTGTTTAGTACATATTCAGCCATTAACTTTTTGAAGTTTTAAGAGGGAAATTTTGAATTAACATAGGGAAGTCTGATTTCTGCAGCTATATAATCATTGCTATCTCAGATGCTTTCTTTATACACAGCCATTTTCTTTCACAATTAATTCATAAAATCTCCTCTCGAATTCTTTGTTAAAATCTTCTCAATGGATCTTCATAACAAAATTGATAGTTTTGTTTGTGATCTGAACCCATCCAAAGATATTTGGTTTCTGAAGGTTCGTATCATACGAAAGTGGAAAGAAAGTTTTAAGATAGAAATGATTTTGTTGAATTGTCTTGCTTTTGCAGAGCGATGGAATTGGACTGTTTGGTGAAGTACCATCTTTTGATTGGACATAAAGAGATGAAGAATCTGTCTCAGTATGGTACTATTTGGAGGTTTGGATGTTGATCTGATGTTGGAGGTGTTTCTTTTTCAGCATTGATTAGATTGGATTTCCTTGCCTTCTCAACTAGTACAGTACCAGGTTTGTCACCTTTTCCTATGATCTTGTGATGTTCTGTGACTACCTTGGTCTGTTCTTTGTCTTTGATGGTCTGTGTCAGTTGATAAGCAAAGGTTGCAGGATCCCTGTCTTTAATTATCATAGGCTTCTCATCAATAGAAAAGTCATTTTGAACAATGACATTCCTTTCAAGTAAGCGCATTTTGAAGTCTGTCTCTGATATCTGATTGGTAGCAGGCTGAGTGGATTTGTATTTTTCTGGATGTGCGATTCTGTCAGCCTTGAGCATTTTGTAAGTATCATAAATTACATCTTCTTTCCACTTACATATCTGCTGTTTTGAACCATACCCATTGTCTACCTTGAATAGTCTGGGCTCTCTTCTCCTTTCTCTGTTTTTCTGTGGCAAGTCTTTCAGATACAATTGTTGCCTGTTTTGAGAGTTCTTCAGTTGAGAGTCCCTTGAGAGTGTATTTCCTTGTCTTTGAATGTTTGCTGATAAAGTTCATCAGCTGTTGTCTTTTATCTTCTTCTGATGCAAGGAGAAATTGCTCAGCCTTTCTTTCTTCTTCATCTAACTCTTTTAATTTCTTTTCATATTCTATCAGTTTAGCATCATAGCTTAAGTATTCCTTTTCATCTATGCTTTCCAATATTTTCTTTTCCTTTGCCTCTCTTTCTGCTTTTCTTTTCTCTTCTTTTGTTGGTTCTTTTACTTCTTCTTGATCTTCAATTATTATAGAAGAGGAGTTTAGAGGAACAGGCTTTGGAAATATAGCAATGTCTGTTTGTGTTGCAGCATTGGATGATTGATCTGGTTCAGTGCAGGAAATATCAACTACTAGAGTGTTGATCTGAGCAGTATTAACTACTGAAGGATTGTCTTCAGTACTTTTGGTATTGACTTCAGCAGCAGCTTCACTAAGGCCTTGGGCAGACTTTTCAGCTATCTCTCTAAGGTTTCTTTCAGCTTTTTCATACCAGTCAGCTCTTTCTTTCAGAGCATTTTCTTGTCTGGTCATGGCAGTTAGTTTTTTAGAAGCTCTTTTTGCAGCTTCAAGAGACACAACTTGTGGTTCCTTTGACATCTCCCCCTTTTTGGCTTCATCCACTTCAGGAAACCATGGAGGTGGAGGTGTTACACCAGATAGATGGGCCAATTGTCTTCTGTTGTCTTCCATTTTTCTTGACAATTCACTAAGCTTGTGATCAATTGCATTGTTTATCATCTCCAACTGAGTTTTGTTCTTTAACTCCATAGCAGTTATAAATGTTTGAAGATGAGTAGAAATAAGCTGGTGTACCATCTGGTATAAAGGACTATCTGGGCTGCATAGTTGGTTCAGGTATATGCTAGTTGATGACCCAAAGAATCGGGTAGGCTTTTGTGATTGTGGAGGGTGAGTTTTTTGGTGATCCTCAGTGTGAACTGGGGATGCCACTTTTGGGGAATTAGGGTTTAAGTGGTCTTCAACTTGTTCTTCTGTGACTGTCTCCTTGAGAAAAGATACATTAGAATCAGTACCTTAACAGTCAGCCGTCAATTCATTTTGTTTTGTTTTTGATCCATCATCCAAATTAATGGAATCATCTGAATCACTAATATAGTCCTCAACGAGAACAGTATCAGTTGTCTCATGAGCCATGCCCAACCAAGTTGTCTCATGAACCTCTTTTTCTTGGAACTGAGGATTTCCTACCTCAGGCACATGGCCTTCATTAGTAGTTCCCACATTTGAGGTCTTAGCTATGGTACTATTGTCCTCCAATCCATCATTGGATGCTACAAGAGTAGTAGCAGCCTCAAATATACCAAAGGTTTCTAAGTTTGGGCTTAGGGACCTTGGTTCCTCCTCATCTCTTGGGATAGGGCTGGCCACATTCTTATCAATTTCCATTTCTGTGGTTTCATCCCCTGTTTTATGTGGTGATTGGGGATTGACATTTACTGATGAGTTGTGTTGCTTCAGCCCAGAGAGAATATCAGCAATCTCAACTGCTGGAGAAGTTTCTTTTTCAGAAGTTAAAGAATCAGCAGTTGAGTTTTGTTCAGTAGGTTCAGTTTGCAAGAAAGAAGTTTCAGAAGTTTTTGACTTTTTAAATCTTTTTCTATTGTACAGAATGGATATGGGTGCTCTTTTAGGTATTGGAGATGAATGAGACTGAGAGGAAGTTTCAGTCACATCCTTTAAAAGTGCAGATTGCACATTTGCATTTTCAGGTATCTCATCTTCCTGAATTGCTTTTCTTTTTGGGTTGGTGGGTTTGGATTTTTGTTGCTTGGGTTGTTTTTGCTTTTTGGATTGGGGTTTGGAGGATGTTGGTTCCTTAGGGACTGTGACAGGTTCCCCTTGGTTATCCTCTAGCAAAAGTGTCGGTTTGTTATGCCTAGAGTATGCTTGTGAGGTTAAAGGGTTTAAAATAGTAGTTTTAACCACAAGCACCTCTTGTCCAAGTTCTTTAATAATATGTTGCATGACGAACCTTGGATACAACAAAAATTTCTTTTCATCATTTTGGTGATGCAACACCAACTCATTGAAAAAGAAAGCAGATGCCCTAAACTTTGATTCATTTATAATTGAGTGAAAGATTGGTTGCATGGTTGAGGACATCTGATCAGAAGATCCAGTCTTTGGACTTAAACATATGATAATATAAATAAACAAAAGTTTATATTTTGCATCAAAGTATCTCTTATAAATAGTAGCATGTGATAATGTACCTTGATAGTTATGGTTGATTGAATTGTTCCACTAGGAATATGATCAGGCGCTTCAGCATCTTCAAGACCTAATGTGTCTCCCAGAGTTGCCGGTGTGATTATCAACTCTTTCCCTTTGATCTTCGTCTTCAAGGAAAGGACCTCACCATCTTCGGTAACAGTCTCAGCGTTTGCCCAAAACTCATTTTAGAGTGTTAGTGTGGATTGGTGGGTCTACAGTGAACGCCGTGTAGAATTGTGATTTTACGATCAAATCAAT
This sequence comes from Ambrosia artemisiifolia, assembly GCA_032199755.1. Taxonomy (NCBI): domain Eukaryota; kingdom Viridiplantae; phylum Streptophyta; class Magnoliopsida; order Asterales; family Asteraceae; genus Ambrosia; species Ambrosia artemisiifolia. Next base: position 17,774,701 of record CM063520.1, read on the forward strand.
GATTTCATCGTATTGGGACCAGGCTTTGTCTTTCACGAAGTAGCCTCTTTGATTGTGTCCCTGTTTAAGAGCTAAAGCCATTGTTTGTGGATGAAACAGTTGAATGATTCACAGAGGTTTTTGTTCTTGAGAGAGAGAGAGAGAGAGGGGAGTTTTTGTTTTTGAAACAATAATAATGAAAAGAGGGGTTTTAGAAGTTTAATAGACTTTTTAGGTTAAACTTCTGAGAAAGATAGGAAAAGACGGTTTTACCCTTTGTATCTTAAACCTCTGATGCACGTTTGTTCATCAGGAGTTTCCTATTTTATTCTTCAGTAGTTTTAAACTTCTGTGAAATTTTAACATAAGAATACCCCTAAAATCAATACTTGATAATTCTATCAGTGTATTTTTCTTTTCAGAATTTTTCCCTTTACATATGTTTTGTTCAACAGTAGTTCTCTCTCTTTTTATTTCTCAACAGAGGTTAGATCTAAGATTAGTAAACAAGTATGTGAAAGTAAAATATGTACAGAAAACTGAAAACACTTACACAGTTTACTCAAAATTTAGCATTCCAAGCATGGAAACTAACCTCTGAAATGTTGATGTGTCAAGGGGTTTAGTGAAGACATCAGCTATTTGATTAGCTGTTGTGACATGTTTCACTTCAATCTTGCCTTTTTCATAGCAATCCCTGATGAAATGATATCTTATTTCTATATGTTTTGTCTTTGAAAACTGAACAGGGTTTTGTATGATACTAATGGCAGATTTACTGTCTACTAAAAGTGGAGTCTTGGTTTCTTTGATTCCATAATCATGAAGTTGATATTGGAGCCATTGAATCTGTGATGTGCAGCTTGCAGCAACAATGTATTCAGCTTCAGCTGTTGAAGTTGCCATAGATGTTTGTTTCATTGATTGCCAGGACACCAGACAGTTTCCTAAGAATTGACAACCACCAGATGTTGATTTTCTTGACATTTTACACCCTGCATAGTCACTATCTGAAAAAGCTGTTAACTTGGTATTGCCTGAAGTAGGATACCAAATTCCTAGTGTAGGAGTTCCTTTCAGATATCTTAAGATTCCTTTGACAGCAATTAGGTGTGATTCTCTTGATGCAGACTGATATCTAGCACATACACAAGTTGAAAACATAATATCTGGTCTAGAAGCAGTTAAATACAGAAGAGAACCTATCATACATCTATACATGGTTTGATCAACCTGTTTTCCTTGATCATCAGGTTCAACTTGTGTGGTTGGTGTCATGGGAGTGGAACATGATTTACTGTCTTGTAAAGAAAATTTGTTTAAGAATTCTTTAACATATTTAGATTGATGTATAAATGTTCCATTTGTTTGTTGCTTGATTTGCAGTCCTAAAAAATACTGCAATTCTCCCATTGTACTCATCTCAAATTTTGATTGCATGAGTTTCTTAAAATCATCACACAACTTGGTGTTTGTTGAACCAAAAATGATGTCATCAACATAAATTTGAACAAGTAAGACATAATTTCCAACATGTTTTATAAACAGAGTTTTATCAATGGAGCCACTTGTAAAGTGATTTTTAAGTAAGAAGTTGGACAGAGTTTCATACCAGGCTCTTGGAGCCTGTTTTAGCCCATATAGAGCTTTATCCAATTTGTAAACCCAATCAGGATGAGTAGGGTCTTCAAACCCAGGAGGTTGACAAACATATACTTCCTCTTTTATTTTTCCATATAAAAATGCACTTTTGACATCCATTTGAAAACTTTAATTTTGTTGGAAATTGCATAAAATGAATTTGATCATCAGCAGTTGTTGAAGTAGAAGTTTATTGAACTTCCGATGGTTTGAAAGTTGATTTGATGACTGTGTTTGGAGTCCATGGTGAAGAACTATCATCATAGAACCCTTGATCACCATAATAAGTGGGTTTAGATGATGTAACAGTCTTTTCAGGTCCGAAATGAAAACTGTCAAGATCAAAAAGATCAGCAGGTTGTGTTGGAATGAGAAAATGTATGGTCTCATTGAACATGACATTCAGTGTTTCTTCTACTATCTTGGTTCTTGGATTGAAGACTTTGTAACCTTTCCTCATTGGAGAATAACCAAGAAAATAACCTGAATCAACTTTAGCAGCAAATTTAGAGATAGAGTCTTTGATGTTGAGGATAAAACATTGACATCCAAAAGCCCTGAAGAAGGAGATAAGAGGCTTCATGCCATGAAGAATTTCATAGGCAGTCTTGGTATGTCTCTTATTTATGAGAACTCTATTCTGAACATAACAAGCTGTGTTGACTGCTTCAGCCCAAAAATACAAAGGTAGGCCTGAATCAGCTAACATGGTTCTCGCTGCTTCAATTAATGTCATGTTCTTCCTTTCTACCACACCATTTTGTTCAGGAGTTCTGGGAATGCTGAATTGTCTAACAATCCCTTTAGACAAACAGAATTCATCCAGAGTTTTGTTCCTGAACTCTGTCCCATTGTCACTCCTGATGACTTTGACAGAGAAAGAATATTGCTTCTCTACTTGTAGAATGAAGAACTTGATTATTTCAGCTGCCTTATCCTTGGAATATAAGAAGAAGACCCATGTAAATCTTGAGTAGTCATCAATGATGACCAAGCAGTATTTCTTCTTACCAAGGCTCATGATTTTGACTAGACCAAATAAGTCCATATGGAGTAGTTGAAGACATGCAGTTGTTTTTGATTCTTCAATAGACTTATAAGAGGACTTATGTTGTTTACCTTTAAGACATGAAACACAATGTTCTTTACACTAGTATTCCTTCAAAGGTAGACCTCTGGCCAAGCCCATTTTTATGACTTTATTTATGGTTTTGAAGTTCACATGGCCATGTCTCCTGTGCCAGAGATCAGTTTATGAAGTTGATGCCTTTGAGAAGAAACATGCAGTGTTGTTCAGTACTTTGTCTTTCTCAATGTCCACTGCATAGACATTGCCACATCTTTTGGCAATCAGTAAAGTATGATCTTCAATGATCTTCTCTATCAACTTCTGGCCTTCTGGTGATATGATCTTGCATGCTGTCTTGGTGAAAAAGGAAGAATATCCTTTGTCACACATTTGTGAGACACTCAACAAGTTGTACTCAGTAGGGGTGTTCAGAATTCGATTCGGATTCGAAAAATTCGAAATTCGACTTTGTTCGATTCGATTACCAAAAATCCGATTCGATTATTAAGAATTCGAATTCGATTCAATTCGAATTCGAGTCCAGTAAATCGAATACGAATCGAATACGAATATATGGTTTTAAATTCGATTCGATTCGAAATTCGAATAAAAACTATACACGTATATTTTTTAAATATATATACACATGTATACATTATTATATACACAAATATACATATTGAAAAAAAAGAACTTTTAAATTTTGGTCAAACTACTCAGGGTTTTCAACCAGATTGACCATGTCAAACTACATTTTGCCTGATGATACATTGCCATATCCTAGCACATATCCTTTGGCATTGTTCCCAAAGGATACATATCCTTCTCTTTGGCTGATAAAATTGTTTATCAGGTATCTGTATCCAGTCATGTGCATTGAGCCTCCACTGTCAACATACCAAATGCTATTCAAACCTCTAGAGACCCTCTGCACATAAAGGCAAATTAGTTAGTTTTAGGAACCCAAGCCAGTATGGCTTTGGGTTTGCTCTTGAGAACAGTGACAATTTGTTTTGGACCATTTTTAGAAATTCATGTCTCTTTGGCAATGGATTTTTCATTAAGAACAATGGTGGAGTCCTTTCGAGGATCACCATCAACTTTGGTCATCAATAGTTTTACCATATCCATGAGATTGTTAATCGCAGCAGTTTGTGAGACTGCTGATGATTCAGGTCTAACTATTGAAGAAGAATTTTGAGAAAAAAGGCCTTTGTTGAGATTTAGTCTTTTTCTGAGAAAAGGTGTCACATGGTTGTTGTTTGTTGGGATAGAAAGTTTCTTTAAAATCTTGTTTGATTTGTTTTCCCACAACCAGTTGTAAAATTTTCTTGTTATACTGATTTCCTTTTCTATATCTGCAAAATTCTGTTTTGTGGTTAAACAGACCACAAATTTCACATTCTCTTGCCTTCTCCTTCCTTTTGAATTCATCATGAGATGGGGAAGGCAAGTTACTGACTGTTTTAAAGATTTGAGTTTGGTTACTAGTGGTTTTCAGGTTCTCAACTCCTGATGTAGATGAAGCCACTGATGACTTAATGTCAGTATTTTTAACTTCTACAGGACTTTCAACTTTTAGAAAGTTCTGATGAAAGGATGTGCATTCTTTCACATTAGAAGTTCGATTCAAAACTATTCTACTCCCATCATCAGAAGTTTTGGGAGAAAAATTAGTTGGTGTTTCAGTATGGTTGTACCCTATGCCAAACTTAACATTTGATGCAGTTTGTTTGTTAAGCAGCATTTGGTAACCTCTACATGACTCAACCCATTTTTCACAATCAACCTTAGTGTAAGCAAGCTCTGTTCTGACATTTCCTAGGTCTTTTATCATGATTTTAATCTGTGCTTGCGTTTCAATAGCATTATTTGTTAATTTAGAAATTTCTTTTGATTTAGCAGCAAGTTTTCTTTCTAAATCATATTTTAATTGAGTGTATTTTCTCTCAGAGTCGTTTGCCTTGCCATGTAGATGCACATTGGTTTCTCTTATTAGAGCAAAGGATTCTTTGCAAGAATTTGAACATAGTTTTGACAAAGATTCTTTTGATACCTGAGATAATGCAGATTTAGAGGTTGTTCCTTCAAAAGCCATTAAAGCAAAATTCTTTCTGCCATTATCAGGTTCTCCCCAGTTGATGTCATAGACTTTGTTGTCTGCATCTTGACTGCATTCAGATGTGTCAAAGGGAAGACTGCTCCAGTCAACATACCCTGATGTAAAAAGACTTTGTTGAGCGGGTTGTTGAGTTTGTGGAGGAAGTTGAGCAGTTGGAACAGGAGGTATTTGATGTTGACCCTATTGTTGAGCAGGTATTTGAACACATTGTATTTGAGGCACATATTGAATTTGTGGAGCTTGTGCCTGTACAAAATGAGCACTCCCTTGAGTTCCATTATTCCTATTACAACTGGAGTTGAACTGATTTCCAGACTGTGTTTGGTTAAAGCTAGAGCTTCTACACTCTCTAGCAAAGTGTCCCAACTTTTGACACTTATGACATCTCAATTTAGATTTGTCAAAACCAACTTTTGTAGAGTTGTTTAGTCCTGGAAATTTCCTTTCCGACCTTTTATAAAATTTGTTAGTTTTTATGCTTAATAAGGCCAGTTGGTGTAAAATATCCATTTCTTCTAAGTCATCACTGCTAAAATATTTTAAGTAATCCATGATAAAACACATGTTATCAGTAGTTTGACTTAGGTCTTCATTGTCATAAGCTGGGAATGATCCATCTGATGAGATCCCAGCTGTTATGTCAATGTGATCAAAAGATCCAAAGTTATTAGAACAAGATGGTGAGTCCTGTCCCAATAAGGTTGTGCTACCTGGAGTATAGTCATCAGCAGTTTTACCAGATTCTTGTAACTTTTTCTTTTGATCAATCTCTCTTTCAGAAGTTAGTAATTTACCATGTAACCTTGTTAGGTTCAGGGTATTAAAATCTGAACTTGTTCTGAGTACTATAGAATAAGTTTCCCATTTTGAAGGTAAAGTCCTTAAAAATCTATGTAACATAGATGCATTTGAATAGGTCTGACCATTAAGTCTTAACTCAGAGATGAGTGATGAAAATCTTTCAAATTGTTGAGTTAATGTTTCACCATCTACATGAGTAAAAGATTCATATTGTTGGGCTAGGATTTCTCTGGTGTTGGCTATCACCTCTTCAGTTCCTCCAAACTTTTCTTTTAGACTATCCCACAGCTCTTTGGCACTTTCACAATGTAAAAGTCCAGCATAAATTTCATTTGGGAGAGCCATAGCCAACATAGAAAAAGCTTTTGCATCTAGCTCAAACTTTTGGAAATCTTCTTCAGTGTTGTCTTTAGGGTCTTTTGGTCTTTTAGTTTTTCCTTCTGGATCAGTTACTACTGGTTTGTGAGGTCCAAAGATTACAGACCTCCAACACCCAGTATTGGTCTGAGATATGGTGTGTGCCAACCTTCTTTGCCAGATATTATATTCATTTCTGACCAGCATAGGAGGTTTATTGGCAGATCCAGTATTATAAGGGTCCATTTTTGAGAAGTTTGGATTGTCAATACTTCTTTAAAGTGATGGATGTAAAATAAAGTGAACTTTTAATCCTTTATTGAATATCAATAAGAGCCTGTGTCTGATTCTCAATTTGTTAGATTGATATTTGATCAGATATACCAGAAGCTCTGATACCAATTGTTGGATCAGTGGTCTCTATTGCAGTTTATATTCCAGAACACTTAAGTGTTAGAAGTTTATCAAAATAGTTCGCACAGCGGAATAATAAGTGTTCTAAGTTAAAACATCACATTTTAACAGGAGTTATGACTCCCCCTCAATCAATGAACTAGGAAGTTAATGATGAGAATCAATAGCAGTAAATAAAGCAGTTATAGCAAGATGATTCTCAAAGGTAAATGAAATGGATAAACAATAAAGTAAATTGAAGGAAATAGTTCAAATGACTCTTGATAGATATTCGTTGAAGTGTGTATATTATAAATAGTGGGAGTAACCCCTCTATTTATAGGCAAAAGATTACATACATATCAAGTAACAAAATATTATAATATTGTTTAGATAAAGCTACAACAGGCTGTAGCATTGAAACTTGAAAGGACTTTAAACTAATTAATATTATACTAAACTGCTGAGTTTAATGGCGGTTAGAATCTTCTAATCAAAGTGCTGATGAGTCTTCAGCAGTCCTTCAGATATTCTGTCTGGTTTATCTTCAGAACTTCTGATGTATTGTACTCTTCAGAACTTCACATGTTCTCTTCTTTCTTCAGCAGTTTCACAAAATAGTAAGAGGATATAAGACAAAGGTTTATTCAGGCTTGTCAATCCTTTCTGACCTTACAAAGATCAACTTCTATCGTTGTACCACTGTTAGCCGTATTGTTGGTTGGCAAGGTGTTGAGTATGGATTTAATTTCATTGCTTTTAAAGATATTCTTAAAGGCGAAGCGAAGGAACTTTTGTCTGTTGGTTTGTTTCTTACTTTAAATTTAATATTGAGTATATTAAAATTTTTGGTTTCATGTTTTGAATTATATGTACCTTTTATAGATGTTGCCGGTGGTCTCATTTGGTATGGATGTCTGGATGTGTTTGGACGACCTCCTAAAGAAACTAAAAGGATGAATTTTAATATTCAAGACTTAGAGTAAGCGTTTCCCTGTTTTTTGTTTATAAATTATTGTTATTATTTTCATTTTTTTGTTTAATTTGTTTAGTGGTGATCTAATAAATCAACCAAATCATTATTTAATTTTTATATTTTTTTTTGTATATATTTACTTATGTTTGTGTATTGATTCTATGTAGTGATACTTTATTGCGATGTACTATGTTGAATGTTTATGCAGAACAGTTTAACAAATTCATTTCTCAAAACGCTGGTAATGAACATATAATGGTTGTTATACAGCATGGCAAGGTTAAGGAATCAAAAGGTAATTTATTTTATACTCCTGTTATTAAACATTTGTCAGTTCATTGTTGTTTAATATATGTATATGTATATGTATATGTATAGATCAATTTATAGTTGAAAGTGACAACTTTGGAACTCGGATATTTATGAATGTAGATTTAATTGAGGTGAAAGAGTTAAGAAGGAGGTACAGTGTCTTTTTTTAAAGATTTATAATTAAATTAGAAATTTTTGGTTTGTTTTTTTAATTCCAGCTATTTTATAGTCTTATATTGATGCAAGGACAAGATGTTGCTTTTACTTCTCAAACATTAGTTTCAGAACACTCTGTTTACCCATTGCTTCAGGAATTCATTGTTGGTTCTGAAAAGAAATGTGTTGATGAGCTTATTGTGACACCCGGCAAACTCAGGTTAGTAACGTTGACTAAACTAGTAAGTCTACCTTAGCGAGTCATTCATATTATATACTTAACTGGATCAGTCGAGTCATTACGATGATTCTAGGGAATCATTGGGAGTCGTTACGATGATCCGCGGGATCATCGGGAGTCGGTCCATAACCATGTGTACAAAGATTGGCGATTCGTGGAATCACCGGATTTAACGCACACACACAAGTCTCGAGTCCCGGGAATTGGTGAACGGATGTAAACGTGTTAGTTATCATGCATTATGTGTTTATAATCATTATGTGACTTGTCGGTATGTTAATACGTGTTTATATGTGTTAAAATAGTGTTTAACGCGCCGAAAACTCAGTCGGGAATGCTGTAGGCGATTAGGAACTAGAGGGTTGCCTAATCGCCTATACTATAGGCGATTGGGGAAGTTAGGGGGCGATTGGAGCCCCTAATCGCCAATAGACAGGCGATTAGGACTCTTAATCGCCTGTTACCTGCTGTTAATCGCCTGGACTGCTATGCACGAGTCAAAACACCTATAAATACAACCCTTAACTTCCCAAACACCCTTAGTGCAACCCTAACTGATCCTAAGCCACCCACACACCCTAGAACACCTCTGGAACTTGTTTTGCTTCAAAAATCACCATTTCCAAGCTAACACACCTTTCTTTGATAAAATCCAAGGTGTGTTCTTCATCTCTAACCTTTGTAATGTTGTTGTTTTGGTTCCCCAAAAGTCCAGACCTTGTTATACTAAGTATGTGTCTTTAAAACCTTTGAAAAGAGTTCTAAAACAAGCCTACACCATAATACATGCTATATGTGAAGTTTTTGTGCATATGATGATCTTCTTGGTGATTATAACATGAATGTTTCCATAAAATGGTTGTACTTCTGAGATGTAGGAGCTATTAGGATGATTATCTAAGAGTTTGAGTTATTATTTTTGTGTTTTGGTGATGATGTTCATTTTGACCCATTTGCATGATTCTTGAAGATCTAGGGTGTTATGATATGATGTAATGATTTATTGTTGTTAGGGTTTGCATTAGAGAGGTATTATAAAAGAGAAATGTTGATTTGCAAGCTTGTAAGTGATGAAATCTGATTTGTTGCCATTTAAGGAAAGATAAGCTTAGTTAATGAAACATGGTACTTTGCCATTTTTGGAAATAATTGCACAAAGAGTATTAGAACAGTGATTAATTGGGGGGGTTTTGCTTGGAATGGGTTGGTAAATGGTTTAGGTTTGATATTGGGTGTTTTTGCATGTTTCGGATCTGATTTGGAGGGTTAAACGCGCGAAAATGTGTTGCGCAGCTGCAGCAGGCGATTAGGAATCCTAATCGCCTGATGCAGCGGGCGATTAGGAATATTAAGGGGCGATTAGGCCCCTAATCGCCTGATATGTCAGGCGATTACAAGCCCAATCACCTGTTGACCACCCCCAATCACCAGTTGACTTTTCCTAATTGCATGCTAAATTCCTAATCGCGTGTACTGCTGCTGTAAGTGTATTTTGGCATCCCGAAGCATGATTTGACACCTAGGAACATGATAGGAACCCCGTGACATGCCGTATGACTTGGTAACACGTGTTCGGACTCAATTGTACTTTACTTGTGCGTTATGTTAGACTAGGTGAACTCTTGCGCGTGCTAAGTGTATAACTACATGTGTTGCATGATATCTTGCTTTTAGCTAACACATGGAATGTCGGGTCACCAATGGGATGTCGAGTCTTGTCTGGCACGGTCGGTCTAATAGTCAAAGGTGTTTTCAAACGTCTATGGTTACGGTCTGGATATTCGGGGACTAGCTAACCTGCGGGTTACTAGTCCGGATACTTATACACGTCTTATGATAGGTCGCCGCTATTTGGGGCTATCATAGCATAATCACTTAACTATTTTCAAGTAACGCAATCTAAGGTGAGTGTCACAGCCCCGCTTTTACTGTTTTGGTCTTCAGGGGGAGAAACATGCTACTTACTTATTTATTAAAGGTCATGTTATACTATGGTTACTTTATGTTACTATACGGCTTTTTCGGAAAGTCCCAGGGGGAAACCATGAATGTGCGGGAAGCACAACAAGGGAAATGTGGATAGATCTATTGGGCCTCACAAACCCCACCCGATGGCGGGGATGCCGGGCGGGTGCATATTGTCTCTAACTATCGGGTTATCGAGGCAGCGGTAGCCCAGTCATCTGTGCTGGATTCATCTTTTGGTACATGTTTAGTAATGGGTTCCCAACCGTATTAGTAAAAACTCTTAACGTCTAGCTAACGTTCTTACAACCTAGTAGTAACGGATATGATCTTTACAAACTTATAACAACTCTTTTATGAAAGAAAACCTGTGAACTCACCAGCATTATATGTTGACATTTTTGGCATGTTTTCTCAGGTCGCTAAGGTAGCAGTTAATGGACTAGGCGCACGGAGTCTCGCACAGCGTCTAGGATTTTGAAACGTATTAAACAATGTTTTGTAAACTTTAATATGTCTTTTGGTTGTAAACAAGAAATGCTTCCGCTACTGGTTTACGGCTCAAAGCATGATATTTTGGTTTTAATATATATATGAATGCATGTTTGTTGATTGTTTATTGTGATCGTTGACTGAGATCCTGGTGTGTCACGCGCCTCGCGGTAAAACCCCGCACGTGGAATTTGAGGGTGTGACAGATTGGTATCAGAGCCAACGGTTATAGTAAATTGAGACTGCATGTTGAGTCTAGTCTATAGCCGAGTCGCACACACTAGACAGTCACAAATAGTCGAGTCTTAACATATGGGTAACATTATAACTTGTCGGGGTGTCGGTGTCATCATCTTCTACGCTACATCATCTGTTTACTTTTCATCATCCTACTCCTTAACCCATCCTTACCTTGGTTCGACGGCGAACGATCTACCATTGAACCTTCTTGGCGGCGGTGTACATTGGGGTGGCTTCGTCATACTCTCGAGATCTGTCCAAGGGTTCGGACATCTCCCTTCTATGCCCCAACAGACGCGCTCGTCCTTATGTCTATTATCTTATATTTGTAATAACACCATGATTGAGTGTTAGCGCTAGGTGACTTGAACTTCAAGCAAAAAGTACACCTGGAGGACCATGTGGAACAGTTTATCATGTCGGGTGCACACGAGATCATAAACTGGAATGCATGGGAATCCTGGTGGACTTTGTGTTTGGACGGATGGACCCGAGCCGGACCCGGTCTAGTTTATTAAATTCCTAACGTGTTATACCACGGGCAAACCTAAGTCTTTTGTTTCATGTTGTGACAGAAGATGTCGGGAGCTCGTGGGGGACGCAGAGGCGGCCGTGGTGGCGGCGGTGGCCGTGGAAACGTTAACATGACCCAGGAAGACTTGGACAATCTGCTGCAGCAGCAAACGAACGTAGCTCTGGCTGCATTCCAAGCTGCTCTCGCTGCTATGGGTGGTAAGTCGACCTCCACCTATCCTACCTTGTTTTTGGACGCTGTACCTCTCCTCGTTTTTTTTACCTGTGTGTCTGTTCCAGGTGGTGGTGCTGTCAATCCCCCTCCAACTCAGTGCTCCTACAAGAAGTTCATGGATTGCAAACCCCACAACTTCGGTGGGACTGAAGGGGCAGTAGGACTGCTCCGTTGGCTGGAGAAGGTCGAGTCCGTGTTCTCGATGTGCAGTTGCCCGGCGGGTGACCGGGTAAAGTATGCTACTGCGACCTTCGAGGGTCAAGCCTTGTCCTGGTGGAACTCCACCAAGCAGACCATGGGCATTGAGAAAGCCCATGCTATGCCTTGAACAGAATTCGTGCAGCTCTTGAAAAACGAGTACTGTCCGAGGGATGAGATCCAGAAGCTCGAGCATGAGGTCTGGACTCACAAAATGGTGGGGTCTGAAATTGAAGCTTACACGTCTAGGCACAACGAGCTAGCGGTGTTGTGCCCGGATTTGCACACACCGGAATACAGGAGGATTGAGCACTATATTGCTGGGTTAGTGTCGAAGGTTGCAAGGTTGGTGGCTGCGGGCAGCCTTACTGTCCATTCTGAAGTTGTTCGGTCGGCTCACAGGTTGACTAACATGAAAGTGGCTGAAGGAGTCTTACCTCCCCGAGGCGCTGCTATAAGGGCTCCCGAGATCAACAAACGAAAGTGGGAAGGCGTGAGTAAAGGCTTTGGTTCAGCTCAGCCTCAGCAGGGAAAGAGGTTCGATGTTGGGGGATCGTCGTCTGAGCAGAAACCGGAGGGTTATACTGGGAAACTGCCGAAGTGCGACCGGTGTGCTTTCCACCACAATGGTCGCTGCGATGAGAGAAACCGTTGCCATCGGTGCCATAAGCCTGGGCACCAGGCGAAAGATTGTAAGATTAATCTTCAGGGTAACCGAAACACACCTGCTACACCTACCCCAGCTCCTCAGACTGCTGTTCCCCAGGGAAACCAGGGTAAACAAGGATGCTATAACTGTAGTGAGCTTGGTCACTACAAGCGGGATTGCCCCAAGATGAAACAGGGCGAGGAAGGAAAGAATGGATCGGGTAATGGAAACAACGGGGCCGGAGGAAGGAATGCTCGCGCCTTTGTGATTAGTTCGAGAGGGGCTCAACAGGATCCTGACACTGTTACCGGTACGTTCCTTCTTGATAATCGCTATGCTACAATTTTATTCGACTCTGGTGCCGATAAGAGTTTTATATCTCTTGGATTTAGTCAATTGCTTGATAGGGTACCTACACCTTTAGAGGCTAAGTACTTGATAGAATTGGCCGATGGTAAGAAAGTCGAAGCGACGCACGTCCTTAGGGGGTGTCGCCTTGAGTTGTCGGGTTATTCTTTTCCTATTGATCTTATGCCGGTATCTTTGGGTAGCTTTGATATCGTTGTGGGTATGGATTGGTTGTCCTCGCATCATGCTGAGATCGTTTGTTTCGATAAAGTCATTCGACTTCCTCTCCCGGATGGAGAATTTCTGTCGGTACATGGTGAGAAGAGCGGGATCCCTTTGAGTATCATTTCGTGCATGAAGGCTTATAAGTATCTTCGTAAGGGGTATTCTGCCATTCTGGCGCTTGTTTCGGTTTCGTCCGAGGAAGAGAAGAAGATTGAAGATATTCCTGTTGTTTGCGACTTTCCTGACGTATTTCCTGAAGATCTACCAAGCCTTCCGCGTTATCGCCAAGTCGAATTCAGTATTGAAGTTGCTCCAGGTGCGGCCCCTATTGCTCGAGCCCCATATCGTCTTGCACCTCCCGAGATGCAGGAGTTGTCTAACCAGTTACAGGAGCTGTTGGAGAAAGGCTTCATCCAACCTAGTTTATCCCCGTGGGGAGCCCCTGTTTTGTTTGTCAAGAAGAAAGACGGAAGCCTGCGTATGTGTATTGACTACCGTGAACTGAACAAGGTTACCATCAAGAACCGCTACCCTCTTCCTTGTATCGATGATTTATTTCACCAACTCCAGGGTTCTAGTTTCTACTCGAAGATCGACTTGAGATCGGGGTATCATCAGTTGAGAGTCCAGGAAGCCGATATTCCGAAGACCGCTTTTCGAACTCGCTATGGCCATTTTGAATTCTTGGTCATGCCTTTTGGTCTCACCAATGCGCCAGCCATTTTCATGGATTTGATGAACCGTGTTTGTAAGCCTTATCTTGACAAATTCGTGATTGTCATCATTGACGATATTCTAGTATATTCCAAGAACAAAGTGGATCACCGGGAACACTTGCGTCTTGTCTTGGAACTCCTGAGGCAGGAACAGTTGTATGCCAAGTTCTCTAAGTGCAGCTTCTGGTTGCGTGAAGTCCAATTACTTGGCCATGTGGTTAACGCAAAGGGGATACATGTCGATCCAGCTAAGATAGAAGCTATCAAAGACTGGGAAGCACCAAAGACGCCAACTGAGGTGCGGCAATTCCTGGGTCTCACAGGTTATTATCGTCGTTTTATCGGGGGATTTTCGAAGATCGCCCAACCCCTCACCTTGCTTACCCAGAAGGACAAGAAGTTCAACTGGGGTGATTTGCAAGAGTCAGGCTTTCAGATGCTAAAGGCCAAACTCTGTTCTGCTCCTATCTTGTCCTTGCCTGAAGGCACAGACGATTTTGAGGTTTATTGTGATGCTTCCATCCAAGGCCTTGGTTGCGTGTTGATGCAGCGCGGGAAGGTCATCGCCTACGCTTCTCGTCAACTTAAGGTCCATGAGAAAAACTACCCCACCCATGATTTAGAATTGGGTGCAGTGGTCTTTGCCTTGAAGATAGGCACTACTTGTACGGTACCAAGTGCACCATTAATACCGATCACAAAAGCCTCCAGCATATCTTTGATCAGAGGGTATTGAACATACGGCAGTGTCGCTGGGTCGAGCTTCTTAATGACTACGAGTGTGCCATAAAATACCATCCTGGCAAAGCGAATGTTGTCGCAGATGCCTTGAGCAGGAAGGAATCCGCTAAACCTCGTCGTGTTCGAGCTCTTTAGCTCACTATCCACTCTGGTTTACTTGACCAAATCCGTTCGGCGCAGCAAGAAGCTTTAAAGGAGGAAAACCTTAAGGCTGAAACCATGCATGGTGCTGATAGACACCTCGAGCTCAGGTCCGATGGCCTACATTATTTCGCTGAACGTGTTTGGGTTCGGCTATTCGGGGGCTTGCAGGAGCTCGTTCTTGACGAGGCTCACAAGTCTCGGTACTCTATTCATCCTGGCTCTGATAAGATGTATCAAGACCTAGAGATACTCTATTGGTGGCCGAATATGAAGGCGGATGTGGCTTCATATGTAAGCAAGTGCTTGACCTGTGCTAAGGTCAAGGTTGAATATTAGAAGCCGTCCGGCCTTCTGCAACAGCCTGAAATTCCCGAGTGGAAGTGGGAACGGATTACAATGGACTTTGTGACCAAACTCCCGAAGTCGCCCAGTGGTTGTGACATGATCTGGGTGATTGTCGACAGGTTGACAAAGTCTGCGCACTTCCTCGCTATCAAGGAAACTGACGGCCTTGAGCGTTTGGCTCGTTTATACCTTAAGGAAGTGGTTTCTCGGCACGGGGTGCCTGTCTCTATTATTTCTGACCGTTACACTCGGTTCGCCTCCAATTTCTGGAGAAAATTGCAAAAGGCTCTAGGTACTCAGCTAGATATGAGCACGGCTTATCCTCCGCAAACTGACGGTCAAACTGAGCGGACGATTCAAACTCTAGAGGACATGCTTCGAGCATGTGTGATCGACTTTGGCAAGGGGTGGGAGAGTCATCTACCACTGGTGGAATTCTCCTACAACAATAGCTACCACTCTAGTATCAAGGCAGCTCCGTTCGACGCTCTTTACGGACGGAAATGCCAGTCTCCTCTTTGTTGGGCCGAGGTGGGTGAGAGCCAACTCACTGGCCCGGAACTTGTGTACGAGACTTCCGAGAAGATCGTACAGATTCGTAACCGTATGGCAGCAGCTCGGGATCGTCAAAAGAGCTATGCCGATCGTCATCGCAAGCCTTTAGAGTTTGAGGTTGGCGACAGGGTTTTATTGAAGGTGTCTCCGTGGAAGGGCGTTATACGTTTTGGGAAGCGTGGCAAACTGAATCCTCGTTATGTGGGACCGTTCGCAATTCTGGAACGGATTGGACCGGTAGCATACAGGCTTGATCTGCCAGCTGAACTCAGTAACGTTCATGACGTCTTCCATGTCTCTAACCTCAAGAAGTGTCTGGCGGATGAATCTTTGGTTGTTCCTCTCGAAGAGATCAAGGTGGATGATCGTCTGCGTATTGTGGAAGAACCTGTTGAGATTCTCGATTATAAGATCCGTAGCCTTCGTCAGAGTAAGATCCGCATTGTTAAAGTCCGTTGGAACTCAAACCGTGGGCCAGAGTTCACGTGGGAACGGGAGGATCAGATGAAAGCTAAGTATCCTCATTTATTTCCTAAACGCGCTTTCGAATCAAGACATGTCTCTGCTGAAACTGCATGAATCTCGGGTCGAGATTCCTTTCAACAGGGGGATGACGTGGCAACCAGAAAATTTTTCTTCTCTTTCGTCTCTTCCTTTTGGCCTTGGGCAATTTTCGGGACGAAAATTCTTTCAACAGGGGGATGATGTGACACCTGGCAAACTCAGGTTAGTAACGTTGACTAAACTAGTAAGTCTACCTTAGCGAGTCATACATATTATATACTTAACTGGATCAGTCGAGTCATTACGATGATTCTAGGGAATCATCGGGATTCGTTACGATGATCCGCGGGATCATTGGGAGTCGGTCCATAACCATGTGTACAAGAATTGGTGATTCGTGGAATCACCGGATTTAATGCACACACGCAAGCCTCGAGTCCCGGGATTTGGTGAACGGATGTAAACATGTTAGTTATCATGCACTATGTGTTTATAATCATTATGTGACTTGTCGGGATGTTAATACGTGTTTATATGTGCTAAAAAGTGTTTAACGCGCCGAGAACTCAGTCGGGAATGCTGTAGGCGATTAGGAACTAGAGGGTTGCCTAATCGCCTATAATATAGGCGATTAGGGAAGTTAGGGGGCGATTGGAGCCCCTAATCGCCAATAGACAGGCGACTAGGACTCCTAATCGCCTGTTACCTGCTGCTAATCGCCTGGACTGCTATGCACGAGTCAAAACACCTATAAATACAACCCTTAACTCCTAAACACCCTTAGTGCAACCCTAACTGATCCTAAGCCACCCACACACCCTAGAACACCTCTGGAACTTGTTTTGCTTCAAAAATTGTAGGAGGATGATTTTACACGAAAACAGGATTATATGATCATACAAGTTACAAAACCAGGTGCGGAAACCCTAGCTTTGAACAAACTGATATAAACACAAATCAAAACACAATCAAAGTCATTTTCAAACGTTTTCATAGATTAACATATTCATAAACTTGATTACAATTGACTTTAGGTTAATCTAGAACACACACTGAACCTCTCAAACTATTCTGGAACAACACCTCAAAACACACACCACTAATGACTCTCTTTACATTACAAAAACACAAATTCTATTTATAAGCACTGCACATTCGCCCATTTCACCTGGTCGAATGTGAGTTCTTTCCACATTCGCCCACTGTAGTGGTCGAATGTGTTCTTCTGTCAGGTTCCATTCCAAGTTCGTCCTTTTCAGTTCTACCTTCGCCCATTCTATCTCTTCCTTCGCCCACTAAAACTTACCTTCGCCCAGAACAGAATTCTAACATATGTTAATTATCCAATCACTAGTCGCAAAACGCATCTACAAACTCCCCCTCGACTATTGATTGGATCGTTTTCTGTCCTCGTCCATGGCTTTGTTCAGCAACTTGATTCTGAGCTGTTTCTTCTACTCTTTTGTCATTTCAGGCTCTAACCGTCTCTTCACCAGTTTTGACACGTTTGCCATCTTCACCATCTTGCCAAGTTTTCCATCCAAATTACTACCCGCATTTATATCATATGCAAAGCAAACACCAACCACTTGAGTGTATTTCTTTGCTTGATCAGCGTCGTTCGGCTCATGATGAATCGGATTGTAAAAGAGCATGATGATGTCTTCGAAAGTGCAATTTATCAACCACATAGGATCAAATACATGCACATGCTTGTATTTATCCTTTCCATCTCTCAACACAATCACCGCTTCTGCCTTTCTCCAATCATAGTACCAGAAGATAAAGTCAGCACTGAAATGTTGTGGCATAGGCATTAAAGGTATTTTCCTCATCACTTCAGGTGCCTCTGGTTCTTCAGCATGTTCAAGAATGACTTCTTCAAATTGTTCATCTTCAGATTCTGAAGAGTCTAGTGAAGTTGAAGCCTCTTGAAACACTTCTTCCTCTTGTATAGGAGCATTGGTATCATTAGAAGCTGGTAGGGGGTTCACGGTGATCGGACGCACCAACGGTGAAGTTGTTGCATTTTCACACTCGTAAAGTAATCTGATAACAGCTTCTTCAACCAAGCTATCTAGATTGAATGATTCAAAGAAATCTTTGTAATCAAACATCCAATCAGGACCCGTGCCTTGAAGATTTTGAGTATATCGTTGAACTTCCACGTTAGCCCAATCCTCCACTCGACGAGTTCGCTTGTTGTATACCCGTTTGAGCGGGGTTGCATATCTAACAAAGTATCCCTCCTCGGCTTTAGGACTAAACTTCTCGCTTGGATTCAACATAGTACATGGCGCCCCAAAAGGTTCTAGATACTCTAAGTTAGGCTTTCTTCGGTGTAACAGCTCATAAGATGTTTTACCAAACTTCTTCACTGTTAGAACCCGATTTAGTGTGTAATTTGCTGCATAAATCGCCTCGTTCCAGAACATTACCGGAAGATTTGAATCAGCGAGCATTGTTCTAGCCGCTTCAATTAGAGTCATATTCTTTCGTTCAGCAACACCGTTCTGTTGTGGGGTGTACGGAGCCGAATATTCATGATGTATCCCTTTGCTTTCACAAAGTTCATCCATCTTGGCGTTTTTGAACTCCGTCCCATTGTCACTCCGAATTCTCTTAATTTTCACATTGTAGAGATTCTCCAATCGAGTGAACAGAACTTTTAAGTTGTTAAAGGTGTCACTTTTATTCTGCAAACACATCACCCATGAAAATCTTGAGTAATCGTCAGTGACGACTAAACAATAAAGCTCTCCAAGATGACTTTTGCGCTTGACTGGTCCAAAAAGATCCATGTGCAGTCGCTCAAGTGGCATCTCAACAGAATTAACTTTCTTCACTTTGTGGGACTGTTTGTGTTGCTTCCCCTTTTTACAACTCACACACTTGTCGTTCAGATGGAAATGTTTCACGTTTACTCCATCGACAAGTCCATTTCTCACAAGTTGATTCATTTTCCTCAGATGAATGTGCCCGATTTTTCGGTGCCACATTATCGATTCTTTCTCTGTCACTTTTGATAGAAAACATGTTATCTGCCCCTGTGATGTCATCGCCTTGGACATATCAAGAATGTATAGATTGTTGACGCGAGGTGCCTTCAACATTATCCACTCTTTAGGAATTGTAAAGCCCGGTTTCAGAATATAGCAGGATTTGTCATCAAAATGCACAGTAAATTGTTTATCACATATTTGACTGACACTCAACAGATTATAATCGATCTGCTTCACATAAGATATCCGCTCAAAACTCACTATCCCATTGCTCACACTTCCTTCCATTGTGATATATCCACCTTTATTTCCCGCGAAAGCTACATACCCTCCATTGATATTCTTCACGTCGAACAGCAACGCAAGATCCCCTGTCATGTGGCCTGAAGCTCCACTATCAACAATCCAAAGACTGCTAATAGGGCCAGCTGAAGCTCCCTGCACACAAAAAGTAAATCATTTAGTTCTTTCGGGGGACCCAAGCCTGAGTCTTGGGTCTTTGAACATCAGGTTTCAAAGTAACATTTTCACAAGCATTTTCAACAACTTTTTGATCAATCTTTTTCTGATTGTTCAAAATAGTTTCCTTTTTCTCATTAACCCTTGAAGTAGAGGCTCCTGGAGTACCATTGGGTGACCAAGATTGTTCAGACCTTTTCAAGATGCGAATCTGAGACTTTGTGTTCTCAGTTGGTTTATGAACATTGTTAGTAAATGTAACTCTCTTGGTAACCTTATCTGATTTAACAGACTTAGGTCCAACATTTGATTTGACAATTGGTTTTGGTGGAACCTTTTGTCTATCAATTGTTGCGTTCACCACAGGCTTTCTCCATGATTGTTCCATAGCAATCCGATTCCTTCGATCATATTGGATTGGACGATTGTTCCTCACTTGATGAAAATTGTTTTGATTATAAAACTGTTGTGGTTGTTGAGGAACAACTTGCCTATGTGGTGGAATATAATGATCAATCGGTTTTCTCATGGAATTCCTCACTTCAACCTCGTGCCTTTTATGCCTTACATATGGGCACTGAGCAAGTAAATGCCCTCGTTCCCCACATTTAAAGCACGCACGGTACTCTTCAAAAACATTCGGAGCATTTGGTTGAGCAAATGATCTAACAGGGTATTGATCATTGTACTGTTGCTTTCTTAAACTCTCAGGGAGTGGCCCTTTCGAGTAAGTAGGCTCATGAAAACCATTAGCTCTGTTTTTGGGTCGAATGAACTCTGTGACATGGACCTTTGGTTCTTGAGGAACATCCAAATACAATTTCTTTAATAATGCTGGTGGAATCTCATTTGTTCTCTCATGTTTTGGGAACCAAATGGTGCTTTCTTGCCATATTTTGTCAATTTTAGCATAGTTAACATCTTTGATTGGAAAGTCCTCGTCAGAGATGATCTTATCGGATCCTTCCATCCGATAGAACACCTTGACAGGTTTGTCACATTGTTCATTCTTAGCACTCTTTTCAAGATCTTTCTTAACCCCATTTTTCTCAAGATCTTTCTTCACAACATTCTTTTCAGACTTATTCACACGATGAGCATTTGCCATCGGAATCACTATCTGAGATGGTGAAACTGGTTCATTTGTAATGATGTGATTTTCTTTTGGAATTTCACATGCGTTAACAGTTTGATTACAACCAGTGTCATCACTCTCAGTGTCTGAATCCACACTCTCAGCAGTAACACCCTCATCATTGATACCTAAAATTGGTCTAACATCGGAATGTGGATCACCAATACTTAAGGTATTAGATTCATTTTCCGATGATGTGTCTGATTTTACCGAACTCTCCGGTGTCACTTGGTGACAATTATGGTTTTCAAAAAGAACCGGAGATGGCACAGATCGGTAATTTGTGGTTTGATCATCGATGATGTGGTCTACCACATAAGCAATGTGCTTATAGCTTTCCAACTTTTTGTTTACTTTCTCAGCAAAGCATTTGATGGCGGCCATTTCCAACTTGGTATTTTCAATTTCATTTATGTAGTTGTTAATTGCCAATTGTTTTAAAGACAAAGTGTTTTTCAAGTCGGAAATGTCCTTTTTGTAACCATCTAATACTTTGTTAAAAGCATTCAACTCTTTGCGAGTAGATTGTCTGTTCATGATAGCACTATCATGTTGAACACGGAGTTGTTTGTTCTCCTCAGTCAATCTATCACATGTACCACAATATTTATCACTTTTAACATCAGTGCTGCACTCAGAACTTACAGATTTTGGCGGATCAGTCATGGCCATCAATGCGAAATGAGCTTCCTTTCCTGCAAAGAATCTTGAATAGTCAATCTTTGTGAAAGCATCATCTGCAATGCACGACTTCCTTGTCATCAGAAAATCCGCTTCTGCTAGCAACTGATCGATGTCATCATCTAGAGAATTAACACTTGCTTCCGTATCCGATTCGCTGTCTGAATCAGAATAAACCGATTCACACTCCTCAGGAACATCAGAAACAGTATCAATCACAACTCCAGAATTAGTTTCTTCAGTCTTAACCTCAACAGGTTCAATCTCCACATCCATCTCAGCCTCAGACTCATCACTTTCAACCTCAGTTTCTACCTTCTCATCCACCGTCACTGAATCTTCAACATCAACCTGATAAGCAACACAAGCCACATTTCCACCAGTAGTAATTTCTTCAACACCTATCTGCATACTCGACCAATCAAACCTCTCATCTTGTTGAGTCACCAATGCTTGATTCTGATTGGTATTTTGTTGTGTCTCATTAGGTGTAGTGATTGGTATGACTGTTCGGTTGGCATTGTTAGGTGATTGGTTTTGAATCTGGTTTGGTGTGTTTGGTTGTCTCTTTTGGTTGTTATTGAAGTTGTTCTGACGATTTTGGTAGTTGTTGTTGTTTTGGTAAGAAACTTGGTTTTGGTTTTGTTGTTGACGATTCTGGTAGCTGGCATTGAATGGGTTCCTATTGCCTTGTTTTGTGGCTGGTTGCATTCTCTTTTAAAGTGTCCTTTCCCTCCACAGTTAAAACAAGTAACTTTCTCCTTGTTGAACCCGTAGGTTGTGTTAGGAGAAGTTCCCAAATCCGTTCTACCTGTCTTCTCGATAAATTCTGTTGCTCTTCTCATTATGCTCGCAAAGGCCCATTGGATATCAATGAGTTCCATTTCTTCCTTGTCAATCTGTGCGTAGTCTTCATTGGTTAAGTTGTTATTCCCAATCTGACTAGCAACTAATCCATTGTATGATGAGACCATTGCAGAGACTAATGCAATGTGTTGCTGAGCAACTTCAACCGTCACATTACCCAAGTTAGAAGTCTCCAAAACCACCGTTTGTTGATTAGGTTGGTTCATTGGTTGTTGAGATTGGCTAGCAGTATAGAAAGCTGCTTGTTGCATTGGGGAGAATGGTGGAATGTATGAATTGTTGTATTGTTGTTGTGGTGGTGGATTTGATGGTTGTGAAAAAGTTGATGTTTGTTGATGCTAGTTGATGGTAGGTGATTCCATAACATTGGAAATACATGCAACATGCAACATGTGGTGCCACTAGCCCTCCTGAGCTTGAAGTACTAGCTGGAACTGGAGTACCTCCAAAATATAAGTTGGGATTCTGAGGAATCTGTGCTCTTCTAGCTTTCCTCTTCTCTTCCAATTCTTTGTTTTCCAGCTTCTCTATAAACTCTTGAATAGACCAGAATTGGTATGCATCCTTCTCTCTAAGAACTTCCACATGCTGATCCCAGTTTGGTGGTAGTGCATCTGCAAACTTGTCCACCTGCTTTGTCATAGGAATCTGTATACCATAACTAGACAATTCAGATAACAAATGACTATATCTAGGAGTTAGTTCTTTCAAAGTTTCATTTCCAATATAAGAAAAATTCTCAAACTCCTTTCTCAGTTCTTCCATCCTTAGACCTCTAGTCTTCTCATTACCATCATGCCTTCTTTTAAGTGCTTCCCATAGTTGCTTAGATGTTGTACAAGTCCCAAACTGATGCAAAAGATCATTTGTGATTGCCTGTGTCAATTGGGAAAACGCCTTCTTCTCCACAGCAAACTTCTTTTTCTCATCCTCAGCCATGCTCTCCAATGGAACTGGTTCACCTGTATTCTCCAAAACTGGTGCTGTGTAACCTCTAGCAATCATGTTCCATGCCTCTGCACCCTCCACTCCCATGCCTTCCAAATGTATCTTGAACTTTTTCTGCCACTGATTGTATTCTTGTATCTCCATAAGCTTCGGTGGCCGATTCCCGCTACCTGAAGACAAATCATTAATCAGTGTGGAAATAGCATTTGTAGTTTGAGTATTTACCACCGCTGCTGCTACTCCCCAGTAGTCAGATTGTGGTGCTGGAGGTGCACTTTGAGCCATGTAGTTAATCGGCTGCGAAGACTGTGTGCTCGTCTTCTGTGCTGCCACCGTCCATGGGTCCATCACTTGCTGTTGTGGTTGTGTAGTTGCTGGTGTCGAAGTAGTCGGAAAATTCCACATGATCACGAACTTCGAAAAATTCAACACTTAGAAAATTTTCCAATTTCTAGTCCTAGGTTCGCTCAAATATGCTTCACTTTCGTCCCTTCTGATGCAGGTTCGCCCAAACAGTAACACTCGGAGGTAAAATCTCACCAGAATGTAAAAACACACTAACACTTTTCCACGTTCGTCCAAACTGATCTAGGTTCGCCCGTTTTTATTCCAGGTTCGCCCGCCCGATCAATCGAAGGTGAAAAATGTGACCCGAAAGTGAAAAATTCAACAGAAAATTTCCAGGTTCGCCCAAAATATCCTAGGTTCGCCCAAAAATCTCTCAGGTTCGCCCAAAAATCTACACGTTCGACCACTCAGTTCCAGATTCGCCCATATCAGGTTTGAAAAACGGTTACACTTTGAAAAACGGTTATTTTTATCTCTGATTTTCAAAAGTTTGTGAATTTGAATGATCTTAATCAGGTTTTGATTCGGAATTGATTTGGAGCAACTTTAATTCTTGGAATTTTGAATTTTAACCACAAAATCAACTCTAAATCTTTCAAAAACACTCAAAAACCATTTTTATGCAAAAACAGATGTGAATTGATCAAAATAATGTCCAAATCAGCTCTGAGTTTATCAATTTGTTGTTGTATGATCCTCTATGCTCTGATACCACTTTGTAGGAGGATGATTTTACACGAAAACAGGATTATATGATCATACAAGTTACAAAACCAGGTGCGGAAACCCTAGCTTTGAACAAACTGATATAAACTCAAATCAAAACACAATCAAAGTCATTTTCAAACGTTTTCATAGATTAACATATTCATAAACTTGATTACAATTGACTTTAGGTTAATCTAGAACACACACTGAACCTCTCAAACTATTCTGGAACAACACCTCAAAACACACACCACTAATGACTCTCTTTACATTACAAAAACACAAATTCTATTTATAAGCACTGCACATTCGCCCATTTCACCTGGTCGAATGTGAGTTCTTTCCACATTCGCCCACTGTAGTGGTCGAATGTGTTCTTCTGTCAGGTTCCATTCCAAGTTCGTCCTTTTCAGTTCTACCTTCGCCCATTCTATCTCTTCCTTCGCCCACTAAAACTTACCTTCGCCCAGAACAGAATTCTAACATATGTTAATTATCCAATCACTAGTCGCAAAACGCATCTACAAAAATCACCATTTCCAATCTAACACACCTTTCTTTGATAAAATCCAAGGTGGGTTCTTCATCTCTAACCTTTGTAATGTTGTTGTTTTGGTTCCCCAAAAGTCCAGACCTTTTTTTACTAAGTATGTGTCTTTAAAACCTTTGAAAAGAGTTCTAAAACAAGCCTACACCATAATACGGGCTATATGTGAAGTTTTTGTGCATATGATGATCTTCTTGGTGATTATAACATGAATGTTTCCATAAAATGGTTGTACTTCTGAGATGTAGGAGCTATTAGGATGATTATCTAAGAGTTTGAGTTATTATTTTTGTGTTTTGGTGATGATGTTCATTTTGACCCATTTGCATGATTCTTGAAGATCTAGGGTGTTATGATATGATGTAATGATTTATTGTTGTTAGGGTTTGCATTAGAGAGGTATTATAACAGAGAAATGTTGATTTGCATGCTTGTTAGTGATGAAATCTGATTTGTTGCCATTTAAGGAAAGATAAGCTTAGTTAATGAAACATGGTTCTTTGCCATTTTTGGAAATAATTGCACAAAGAGTGTTAGAACAGTGATTAATTGGGGGGTTTTGCTTGGAATGGGTTGGTAAATGGTTTAGGTTTGATATTGGGTGTTTTTGCATGTTTCGGATCTGATTTGGAGGGTTAAACGCGCGAAAATGTTTTGCGCAGCTGCAGCAGGCGATTAGGAATCCTATTCGCCTGATGCAGGGGGCGATTAGGCCCCTAATCGCCTGATATGTCAGGCGATTACAAGCCCAATCGCCTGTTGACCATCCCCAATCACCAGTTGACTTTTCCTAATTGCATGCTAAATTCCTAATCGCGTGTACTGCTGCTGTAAGTGTATTTTGGCATCCCGAAGCATGATTTGACACCTAGGACCATGATAGGAACCCCGTGACATGCCGTATGACTTGGTAACACGTGTTCGGACTCAATTGTACTTTACTTGTGTGTTATGTTAGACTAGGTGAACTCTTGCGCGTGCTAAGTGTATAACTACATGTGTTGCATGATATCTTGCTTTTAGCTAACACATGGAATGTCGGGTCACCAATGGGATGTCGAGTCTTGTCTGGCACGGTCGGTCTAACAGTCAAAGGTGTTTTCAAACGTCTATGGTTATGGTCTGGACATTCGGGGACTAGCTAACCTGCGGGTTACTAGTCCGGATACTTATACACGTCTTATGATAGGTCGCCGCTATTTGGGGCTATCATAGCATAATCACATAACTATTTTCAAGTAACGCAATCTAAGGTGAGTGTCACAGCCCCGCTTTTACTTTTTTGTCTTCAGGGGGAGAAACATGCTACTTACTTATTTATTAAAGGTCATGTTATACTATGGTTACTTTATGTTACTATACGGCTTTTTCGGAAAGTCCCAGGGGAAACCATGAATGTGCGGGAAGCACAACAAGGGAAATGTGGATAGATCTATTGGGCCTCACAAACCCCACCAGACGGCGGGGATGCCGGGCGGGTGCATATTTTCTCTAACTCTCGGGTTATTGAGGCATCGGTAGCCCAGTCATCTGGGCTGGATTCATCTTTTGGTACATGTTTAGTAATGGGTTCCCAACCATAGTAGTAAAAACTCTTAACGTCTAGCTAACGTTCTTACA
This sequence comes from Ambrosia artemisiifolia, assembly GCA_032199755.1. Taxonomy (NCBI): domain Eukaryota; kingdom Viridiplantae; phylum Streptophyta; class Magnoliopsida; order Asterales; family Asteraceae; genus Ambrosia; species Ambrosia artemisiifolia. The sequence continues at coordinate 17,800,933 of CM063520.1, forward strand.
ACCTAGTAGTAACGGATATGATCTTTACAAACTTATAACAACTCTTTTATGAAAGAAAACCTGTGAACTCACCAGCATTATATGTTGACATTTTTGGCATGTTTTCTCAGGTCGCTAAGGTAGCAGTAAATGGACTAGGCGGACGGAGTCTCGCACAGCGTCTAGGATTTTGAAACGTATTAAACAATGTTTTGTAAACTTTAATATGTCTTTTGGTTGTAAACAAGAAATGCTTCCGCTGCTGGTTTACGGCTCAATGCATGATATTTTGGTTTTAATATATATATGAATGCATGTTTGTTGATTGTTTATTGTGATCGTTGACTGAGATCCTGGTGTGTCACGCGCCTCGCGGTAAAACATCGCACGTGGAATTTGAGGGTGTGACACTTATCGAGATTGATACGGTTTTAATATTGATTAATTATGATTAATATTTGTTCCCCTTATTACAGCTTTTTTTGTTAAGTAATATAGGCTTTATTTCCATTTTTTGGCAGCCAATGTGTTGTGTTGTTGTTGCGACAATTAAAATTTTGCATGAAGGCTATGGTTGGTTTTATGATGCGTGTCGCAGATGTTTGGGGAATGTGATTACTAAATTCGAATTCTTACAGCTTCATGAAAATGTTACTGAAGAAACTCTCAAATTGCCTGCTTCTGCTTTGTTTTGTTCCAAGTGTGAATGTCATTGTACCTCCGTGACTACAATGTACTTAGATCTAATTAAGTACAATTTGTTTTTTATATAAGATGATTGCATTTAATGATTAGTATGTATGTTTTTAGATAATCTTTTCATCTATCTGTTTTAGGTTCAAGGTGCATGTCAGGGTTCAGGATGAGACTGGTAGTGTATCCTTTGTGATGTTTGACCGAGATGTTATGAGAGTTGTCAGATCATCTGCAAGTCGTATAAGAGAAAGGCAGTTGAAGCTTGGTGATAGTGAAAGTTTGCCTCAAGAATTGTTTCGCTTGCTTGATAAGATGCTGGTTTTTAAAATTGATGTTTATGAATACACTCTTACAAACGACTCCCATGTTTACACAGTCATGAAAATATGTGATAATCCAATCGTAATTTCTGAGTTAGTTGCCGTTCATAGTAATGGATATTGTAACATGGATGAGGTATTAAATTAAACCCATTTTTAGGAATTTCTTACTATCTTTTACCTTTGAATGTTGTCTTAACAGTTAACCTTGTATGTTTGTTTTGTATGTACAATCTTTAGGTCAGTCAGGTAGATTGTGATTTCAAATCTGTTAACCAATCAGAATCTGAGCAGGCTGGTAGCCAACTATTGTTAAAGGTGCGTATATATTTTTGTAAGTTGATTAAGATGTTTGTTAAGTTTTTGTTGTTATTTAACAAATCATTATTTGTTTTTGTGAAATATTTGAAGGATGTTGTGTGTGTTACCGGTGATTCCTCTGCCGTCGATGCTATAATGGATTGTACTATAACTCCCAATGGAAAAAGAGGTTGTGAAGATTCTGATAAACTAAACGTTGGTGACCTATCCTCTTCATGCAAAGGACCCCGGAAGGAGCGATCTAAGCCTAAGAGTTATCAACTTTTTGATTATTAAATTTCAATTTAGTAAACAACAATTTTTGTTTTGATATTATTATTGTATTATAGTTGGTTGTATATTAGTTGGAATGGAACTACATTATGGTGATTTTACAACGAAATATTCAGTACTAAGTATAGATAATCTGTTAGGTAATTTCTATTATGATGAATATCCTATTATTCAAAGACTGTTTTACCGTAATGCGAAATTATCAAACATCACTATTGCTATTTAATATTATCATAGGTATAACAGATGCTATTCAATAGCATTATTAATATAACAGATGCTACTCAGTATCATCATAAATATAACCGATGGTATTTAAACAGATCATATATTCATTTTCAGTCAATAGCAGCAGAAATATAACAGATGCTATTTAAACAGATGTTATATTAATTGTCAGTGTTTACAAACTGTCGTTATCAGCCTCTTCCTTTTCTGTTCTTGATTCTGATGGATTACTTTGCCCAATCATTTCCCCGAATCTGCGTGTCATAAGATCATTTATTGAGAACAGAGTTTTTTGTTGTTTCGAGCTACGTGGTCTTCATCATCATAATTTGGTTTTCTTGGTAGAGTTGGATCAACTTTTCTTCGTTCCTTAAGCTTTTTGTACCAATCCATCAGTGTTGATTCCTTCCATCTACAAACTTGTGTCATCAGTCCATAACCAGCGTCCACCAACTCCTTTCTTATTCTTTTTAACTTTAAAAGTCTTTTAGGGTCAGTTTCTTTTCCCTTCTTCCAGTTTGGTGGAGTTTGTTTGCGATTAGGTTCTTTAGTCATCTCTTTAATTCTGTTAAGTTCACTCTCTAGTGCCTTAGAATCCCAACCAGCAAATTGACTTCTCCTGGCTTTGTAATTTTGATTTTCATTATTTCATTAAGATATCCTTCTCTCAAAATGTTTTCTATATCAGAATCAGCTGGCCTGTTAGACACTGTCTTCGACAGCTTACTTGAGTATTCTTCTAAAATTGTTACTTTGCTAAGTAAATCCTGTAAAATTAGTTGCGTTTCATTGTCATCTTTTACAACACTTTTCCAGCTTTAAAAGCATTTCAGCCTGTTTTTCTTTCAAGTCCAAATACTCCTTAATATTCTTAGGCTTTGGAAAACCTTCAAGAGAGTTGAAAGACAGTGATAATGGATCATTTTTTGAGTAGAAAGAGTCTATCTCAGGTTTTACTGCTTCTAAGTCAATGACAAGATCTGAAAGCCCTTCTGGTACTCTGAAGATATATGTTTGATCTGTGATGGCAACATTAGTTTGCACATTTTCAATTTGAACACATGTTGTTTGGTCTGGTATTTTTGTGGTTTCTTGGCTATCAGTATTTGTAGGGAATGTTAGGTTTTCTTTTGCATGTCTTCTTTGTACTTTTATTCTTTTTGAGGAGCCTATATCCTCCTCTTTCATTTGCAGCTCTTTTCTTTTTTTAATCAATGCGGCAGCTTTCGCTTCTCGCTCCTTTTTCACCTTCAACTTAACTAACAGCTCTTTCTCTGCCTTTTGGTTTGCACTTTCATCAACTCTCTTCTCTAAAGCCACTGTAGATTGATGCTCAACAGTTGTTATGACTGGAACAGATCCTGGATTATCAGCTGTTTGCACATTAGAAGGGTTTGATGTCTTTGGTTGTGCTTCCTTGTCAGGTAGCAGGTTTATTAACTTCTCTTGGGCTTTGTTCTTCTTTTCGGCTTCATTATTATTTTCTTGATCTTCCTCATAAATTGTTGTTGGGGCAGAGCCGTGGTCTTTACTAGATGGTTTTTGATGGCGCGTCCACCATGTTTCTTATCAATGCCATGTGTGAATTATGATTAAGGTCTCCCATTTCTCTGTGAGTTTGGATAATTGGAACAACGTATTCCCATATCTTACTGGCAATAGATGCTGGTGACCCATTGTATAATTCAATCGATGCTTCCATTGAAGATTCAAGTTTGCCGACTCTTTCCGTCAATTCTTGATATTCGAAGTCATCAGATACATTAATAGGATTATCGGAAATCCTACCAGATGTGGTTATGGTATTTGTTTCAATCAGGTCAGTTGAGTCACTGTCAAAGGAGGTGAATGCTTCTTTTTGTTGGTTCTTCGGACTTCCAACCGGTACAGAGTCCACAATTATAGTGTCAACAGTTGTTACCTTCGCAGTTTCAGTTTCTTTTGATTGTGCATTCTCAGTTGTAGGAAGTGGAGAGGAAATGGTATCTGTCTGAGTTTGTGAAGCAGCTTGAAACAAGGGTTCAAAACGAGCTGTAATTCTAGAAGTAGGCTGTTTAAGAGAAGGTTGGGGTTTTGTTGCAACAGTTGTTTTGATTCTTTTGGGTTCTTTGGATTTAGCTTTATTTGTTGACTTACCTCTTGTGTTTTCTACACCAGTTGTTGTAGTATCTCGGACAACAGTAGTAGCAGTTGTTTCAGAAACAGGTGTTGCAATGACAGATGTTGAAACTGCACTTTCTTTGCTTTTAAATTGCAACATTTTTGTCAAAGTTTTATCTGACAAGCTTTTAATTGTAGTAGGTTCACCTTTTTTAAAATTCTCTTCAGTCAAAAGGTTTTTCAAGTAGAAGGTTATCAGTCTTGGATACAGTAGGAATGACTTACTTTGAATTGAGTTTATGCTTTCAAATTGCGAATTATATATGAGAATACAGCCTTGGATAAATTGTAATCATTGTTTGTTAAAATTGCATACCCAAGATACTTTATGTTCAAAGGTATTTCATTAAAAGAAGTTGTCTTTGTGAATAGACAAATAAGAAGGGTATGGAAGAAAAACTTCATTGGTGGGGGAAAATCGGGTTTCATTATTGTCGCCCCAGTCGTTGTTCCTGCATACCCTCTTTTAGTGAACTCTGTGTTGAGTTCATCTTTCAAAAAGGAGACTTTACCTTGCAAGTCGTTTATTGAGAATGTTGTGGAGATGGATTCTTCGGTGATCTGAATATCTGTATCTCCAATTTTTGAAACAATCTTTTTATCTTTATTTAAAAGTTTCGGGTTCACCCAGAATTCTTTTAGAGTTTCGACATATATTGGAGCGTCAGGGGTGAGAATGGGTAGGTATTTTGAATTTGTGAGAATATTGAGTATTGAGTGAAGTTGTGTGTTATGTTCTGTTTTAACCAAGTATGGTAGATTGTTATGAGGGCTTTTTAATTAAAGATCCATGCAGAAGATTGAAGGAAATGATGTGAAATCTATTTAGGGTGTGGAAGAGGGAAAACCGTCTTTGTGTATTTAAAAGTCAATAAGACAGTGTTACGTTTGTTTTTTAGGACGAAAGGAATGAAAAACGGTTGCTTATATGGCAAAAAATCTGTTTTTGTGAAAATGACGTGGCATATATCTGACCAAAAATTTTGAAGGTCAACATCTGTATCATATACTAAATCTGGTGTTTTATTATACTGTTGAATAGTCAACAGTTGTTTTTGAAACAGTGTCATACAGTAAATAGAAGACACGTTTCAACCGTGGTTGACTTTTGGTCAAGCAGATGGTTATTTATATAAAAACGTATAAATATGAAGTTTAATTAGTAATATGTAGTTATTTATACAAGTTATAAGATTAATCGAACAAAATATTTATCATATTATAATGTATTCTAAATCTTTCTATTGTTTAGCTTATTAATTAGAAAATCTTAGGTATTTTATAAACCGATTTTTTAATAAAGATTTATGATGCTGGGTTAAATTTTAATTTGTATGTTGATATATGTTGTAAATACTATACGTTATTTATTACTTTGTTGTATATAATGTAATAATAATTATGTTATACTTGAGTATATATATAATTCAGCATATGGTCATTCTCTTTCAGCAGATTTTCATGTTATTTCAACAGACTTTTAAATATGTTTTAGCAGATGTTCAGCCTAAAATATATTTAAAAATGATGTATTGGGTTTTCTGACAATATTACTTTATTATAATTATTAGTTTAATTAAGTGGTTATTTTCTCTCTATAAAAGTAGAATAAATTGGAATTTGTTTTCATATGTTTTTCCCTTAAGGCATTTTTACATTCTAAATGCTTATTTCATTTTGACATTCATAATGATATTAATAATGATCTTATTTTCAAATGCATTCCAAACACTTCTCACAAAGTATTTCTAATAAATTCGATGTTAGTGTTGAAGTTGGAATTGGTGTTCTCGGAAAATGCTTACATACAATCAATATGTATTTGCCGAAGAAGACCGGTGGTTATATAGGAAGCAAATCGGTCATAAACGTAGAATAAGATGTTTATACGTTTCCTTCTTTGTATTGAATTCCGGAAAGGATTCTACCAAAGTTAAAATTTTTGTTTTAGTTTGTTAACTCGAATATTGTAAAATGCGTTACTTGGTACATGATAATATAGTGTTTTGTTCATACATCTTTGAATATTAGGAGTCTTTCGTCAAACAGATGGTTATTTTCTTTCAACAGAATTATAGAAATATTTAGGAGATGTACATTTTTAATTTGGTACTATTTGTAAAATTGCTCATTTGAAAATAATAGTTTTCATATCATAGAGTTGTTAGCATTTTCGTTAATAATTCTCAAGATTCGCTGTTTGTTATGAAATCTGCATGCAATATTTATAGAGTTTCAACTTTTCATTCCACATGTTGAATAAGGAAGGGTGTGTTGTTGTATTCATTCGTTTTTTTTTGTATTTTTTTTTCATGTAAAAGATTATAAATTTCACGAAGTTGCAATGTTACATTAAAATATTATACATTGTTTTTACTTTGTAGTATAATTTAATCATTATGTGTCATTTGTAGTTTCATATCTTTTTTACATAAAGCATTTTAATATTCTAATTATTTACTTCGTATCCATAATAATGATATTAATAATGATGTTATTTTGAAATCCATTCTAAAACTTCTCAAAGTATTGGTAATAATTCGATGTTACTTTTGAAGTTGAAATTGGTTTTTTCGAAAAATCCTTACAAACAATCAATAATTTGATGTTAGTGTTGACATTAGATAATATGTCTAAAAATATAAAATGTTATATAATATTGAAATATCTTATGCCGAATAAATATATTAATAATATTTGTAACAATTGTTCAATCTTTTGTCGCCCATATTTAAACTTTGGGGTAAACGTTTAAAGTTAATATAGAAAATTGTGTTAGTTTAATTATTCTTCAGGTATAATCATAACATATAGCTTCTCTTATAAGCTATATTTAAAAGTAAATTAAATAAAATTATATAGAATAACCAATATTTTTTTTAAATAATAAAACGCGTGTAGTTTTTTCTAATTAAATTCAGCTTAGAATATTAAGAGACGTGAATGAAAAATAATAATGACAATCTTGAAAATCGATTTATTAAATTCACTCTGTATTTTATCTGTATTTAAGTAATTTTTTGTATTGAATGTAATTATCAATCTGAAATAATCAATCGATTTCAGTTCTAAAAAAATTCATTCAAAATGGAGCAAATTGTAGATATAGTTGCTGATGAATAATGGATTCAGTCATATGGTGTAGTAAGTTGGTTTTACTTTCATGAGTATGAACCTGTGTTGGTGTATTATGATAATGGTTCGGTGAGTAGATACCATAGATTGAGGGTAGAGTATTCTAATGATTTGGATTTCCTCGAAGAACTGGACCATATAAGAATAACACCAGGCGCACCAGTTTTCATCTTAATTTAGAACAAATGATTAGACTTAGGATAATGTATTTGAATGAACGAGTAGAATATTTTATTGAAGCTTAAATTGTATTATGGTTTTTTTTCACTTTTTATTTATAAGTAAAATTATAATATTATTAGTTTATTTATAATTTTTATGGATTGTCATTTTTGAAGTTTAGAGGTACTTAATATATTGTGTGTTGATGAGAATTTGTAAAAAACGTTTGTAATAACATCTACTGTTAACATTCTTCTGTTATTTAATATGTGCAAGAGACTATGAAATTCATCTGTTCATGTGTCTGTGTAGATCTTTAGTTGAGTCTGTTTGAGTTAAATGCTCTTCAGTTCAACAGTACTTTAAAAAAAATAGTACAACACTTGGTTGGGAATAATCTGTTTACAAACAAGTGTCATGTTGGTAATAATTATGTACAGTTCTGATCCGTAACAAAATCTCCATTAAAGATTTAGATCCTCGATTGTCGAAAACATGATTACTTTTTCGAAAGTTAGTTTGTTCAAATTTGAATTATTTTTTAATTTAATAATAATATCTACTATTCTAAATTAATTATTTTATTATAGTCATATTTTTTTTTTAAATTTAAAAAGGAGATGTTTTGTATATTATAACAAATACGAAAGTTACGTGACAATAGCATATCTTCTTTATGTTTTGTTAGTATTTTATATGTAATTTCTGAACTTAGATTATGTATATGTATTATTATTATTATTTAGTAAAAGATCGTTTGTTATACCTATTGTCTGTTCCTAGACAAATATGTTGGTAAAATTTCTAACATCTGATCATAACATTAATTGAATTATTCAGAGGCAATTAATATGAATCTTGCCGTGTAAGCCTTTTTCCATGCTTTTAGGAATTCATATATTAATCTTACGTTATAAGTTTCCCTTGAAGCTTCCATTATAAGATTCCTTTTATTTAAATGGAACTCTATAATGTATTTGTTTAATGAACGTTTGTAAGTAACTTCATTGGAGCTCCTACTTTCAATACTTAGCAGTTTATTTATTTCTTCTACTATACTATTTTTTAATTTATAATTATGTAAATTTGTATTGAAAGTATGAGCTTCAGTGATGTTTCTTACAAATTTTCATATAAATTAGTAAGTGTCCTTGTATATTGCACGTGCTGTTTTCTGGTAGTTGCTAAATCGATTCTTTTTATAACCAGGGTGAAAAGTAGAAAGAGATTAAAGATATTAAATTGTGTAATGAAAAACAAATTTCAACAAATATGTTTAATGTATAATGTTGTAAGTTGAGTTTTGGATGTATTTTCTTAATAAACAACTCAAATTGTTTATGTTGTTATATTGTACAATGGATCATTGAGATTTTTTTTATATCAACAGAAGCTCGAGTTCCGAAGTTAATGGTTACCATTTGAACTAATTTTATTAAAAATATTATGTTATTATTTTTGTGTTCTAATTGTGTTTTCTCTATAAATGCTCCAAAACTTATATAATATTGAAAATATAAGTTGACATTATAAATAAAAAAATGGAAATATTTTTATAAAAATAAAATACTCCAAAGTTAAAGACTTTAATTATAAAGTTCAAATTATTTACTTAATTATACCTTATAGTGTTACTTTAATAACAAATTTAATTTTGTAATAAATGATGTTGTTACAGTTCAAATTTATAATTAAAAATTACAGATAAATTGTTTATTCACCCTATAAATGGAAAGGAAATATCAATATTCATTTCCCAATCTTATATGCCTTCCACTTTTTTTCAGTTTCAAACTCTGCATCCCTTAGTCATAATGATATTATGATCAAATTTCCTTCCACCAATATTCTAAACGATTCTTACAATGAAAGGAAAAAGGATTCTCAACAATCCGTCTTCAGTGAACTTCGAATTGTTGTTTTTTGAAGATTCTTACAGTCAAAGAAAAACATCAATCTATTATTACTACATGCAAATCCTGTTTATGAAGTTTAGGCTGGATTCTTAAACTTCATGATGTTTAGCTAGAAAGGGTTGTTGATGTTTGTTTTAATTATATTTAATGCAAGTGCAACAGAACTTAAATACCGCCATTCGTTTTGTTTGAGTTTTTGTTTCGAATTCTATGGCAGAAAGATCATTCTTTAGTGTTTTTTCTTAGAAGCGTTCTTTGAAGTTTATTGGGATTGTTATTTAGTTTGTTAACTTGGATGTTGTAAATTTGTTAATTGATATCAAAGCAGTTTTTGAGAATATTTGTACTTTTTCTTTTACAAGTGTTCCATTTTCTATGTAGATTTATAAATCAAATAGTTCGCTGAAATTAAAATTGTCTTTTTGTTTTAACATCTGTTATCCGCAATATATCTTTTCAATATCTATTGATTTATTTCCTCATGGTTGTAATACCCTTAAGTATTAAGAAAACCATTCGTAGTAACAACGGTTTTCTTTACAATGTCTGTTGATTGTCTGTTGATTTATGTTTCCATTGTTGTAACACCATTCACTATTTATTAAATATCTATAGAATCTTTTTGTAAATACTGATAGAGTTTTGTTTGATAACATCTGTTGAAAATTCAATAAATGTTATAAAAAGACACAAAAGTAATGATTACGATCTTGAATTTAGTTTTTTAACAATATTATTTTATTATTATTGTGTTGTTGCAATTGTCTTTCTTTCTATAATAATAAACAATTAATAAATAAAAAGCCCCAAAATAATGATTACGAGTTTGAAGTTACTGAAGAAATTAAATATTTTTCAATTAAAGTAAAATTCATAATCCATATACATAAATAATATAATTATTTAAATTTGTACAAATATTGGTAAATAGTATTTATGTTTGTTAGGAAATTTGATTGTTAAATAAAAAAAATAGAATATGAAGAGTTCTTTCAGTGGGAAAGAATCGAAATTCATCATTTATTATACATATTAAGATTTTATTTATCAATTTGATAATGTTTCTGTATTTTAATTGTGTAACCAAATATGATGTTACGGTGAGTTTTTTTACGGTTTTTTCTCCTCCTACGATTTTACACAATCCGTTCATAAAAATACTGACAGACTTTTTTGTGACAACAATTGTTTTTACTGTCAACATATCTTATAAAAGGCCCCAAAATAATGATTACGATTTTCAAGTTACTTTATTAACATTAATATTTTATATTGTTTTGTTATAAAATATAATTTACTTTCTTTAAGTTATAACATAAATAAAATACTTCATATCATTTATAGATTAAATGAGTATAAATTAAATAGTTTTATTGCTTAATAAAAATAAAAAAAATAATGATATTATGTAAATTTGTGTTAATATTTTTTAGCTGTTAAACAATATTTAAATAAAGTACATCTATCATTAACAACTTTCGTATTTTGTATGTTTCCATTTACTTCCTGTTTCTGAAAAGTTGTCATGGTAAAGTTATAAGTTCTGGACCTTCTGTAATTATGAATTTGAAAAGACTAATATTGTTTAAATTTATAGTAGTAAATTATCTATAACATTATTTTATTATTTTATTTTTTGTATTTGAAAAGACTAATATTTGTTTTACTCTATAAAAGGCGAGGAAATCGTCATTTCAGTTTGTAATTTTATTTCTCTTCTTTTATAGGATAATAATAATCAAACCAAGAGCCGATAAATGCAGCAATATGTTATTTTTATTAAACTTCTTACCAACAGTCTTTTAAAAAATTCTGTTAATGAAAGAAAAATGTGTTACCAATAAACCTTTGATAATCAAGTTGGAATTGGTGTTCTCGGAAGATTCTTACAATTCTTTCAATCAAAAGAAAATATTTATAGTAGTAAGTTATTTATAACATTATTTTTTTATTTTATTTTTTGTGATTGTATATGGTTTCATGTTTACTTGAAAATCACAACAGCAAATGCAGGTTGATTAGAGAAATAATATATCTCGGGTTATTGAGGAGTTAGAGACATTATCTGGTAGTTTCTTTTGTTTTTGGTTTTGTGTTATTTTTATTTTTTGCTCATGTTTTGTATGTCTTTTGTATTAATTTTTAAGTTCATGGAACAAATGTCATAGTTAATATTACTTCACTTTTGTAGGGATAATGGAGTTTTTTGTTAGAAGACTTCCTTCTTGTATGTATGTAAACAGTCTTATTATGTAGCTTTTCTTTGTATTTTGTATTTTTAATGTTTGTGTGACTCGGGTATTTTGAGTATAATTAAGAAATTCCAACAATCCGTTTGTAAAAAAGTTGAAAACTCAATGCATCTGTTTGAAGGATGTTATAAAAATGCCCAAAAGTAATGATTACGATTTTGAAGTTACTTTATTAACATTATATTATTATTATTATTATTATTATTATTATTATTATTATTATTATTATTATTATTATTGATGTTGCAATTGTTTTTCATTATATAAAAAATAAGTAAAAAGTTCCAAATGTAACTTACAACTTTAGATTTACTTGAAATCCAACTGATAAAGTTGAAAACCAACTTTACAAATTCTTAGAATATTCACTATATAAATATGGAAGAATTCCCAATATTCATTTTCCATCTTTATATTTTCGTTTAACTATTCTCAAAATACATCTCTCCATCGCATATGCATAATGATATTACTTTCAAATGTCTTTCCACAAATTTCGAAAGATTCTTACAATCAAAGGAAAATAGGTTACCAACAATTCATTGGTAAGAAAGTTGGAATTGTTGTTTTTCCATGATTCATACAATCAAACTGAAACAGCAATCCATTATTATTATATATGTACCCAGCAGCAGGTCCCCAAATCAATATTTAGGGCTTTTAGAGTTGGATGACATTTAAATACGAGCTGTGTTCGTGTACTGCTTTTCGTTGTTTTGTTTGTGGTTTTGTTCCGATGATGCTGGCAAGAAAGATCATTCTCTAAGATATTGTATATTTTTTCTGTATTTTCTATGTATTTTGTTGTGTAATTGAGGAAATGTGTTTGTGTGTATTAGTTCACTTTTCTAATAATATTGTAGTTTTTTTATTAGAAGACCTCTATCTTTTATGTTTGTAAACAGTTTTGTTTTGTGGTGTTTTACACATATAGGTGTTGCCGTGTACTTCTTTTCATTGTTTTTGTTTCTGCTTTTGTATCAATGATGCTGGCAAGAAATATCATTCTCTAGAGTTTGGTGGCTAGAAGGATTTTTTTATGTTTCCTTGTATTTCTATATAGTCTGTAAAGTCACATATTGTAATTCTTTTGTTATTAAAGTACCTTTTTAGAGATATTTGTATTTGTTCTTTTATAAGTCTACCATTTTGTATTTATTTCTTATTCAATATTTAATTCAAATTATGGAATTGTAATAATAGGTTTGAATCGTGTAACTACTGTTTCACAAATTTGTTGATTACTCAACAGATTTTGATAAATAGTGTAATGAAATTTCCGTTGAAGGTTAAAATTAATTGTTTGTTTCTAATAACTGTTTTTCAAACAGATTTTTTCATTCGTCTGTTCATTTTTCTCTTCCTCATTGTAACAGTTTCAGTGGCGTTAATTCTAAAGTTAATGATTATAATTTTGAGCTTGGTGTATTTTGCAATTAAACGTAAGAGTAATAATTTAAAATCGTAACAACATAAGTTAAATTTAAGTTTAAAATTAATTTAAATAAAAATTACTAGATCATTACCAAATTTTGATTGACGGTTATTAGGTAAGCATTTTAGATAACCATTGTTAGTGACAACATCGTTTTACCAATCGAAGTTAAACAACCTTTTCATTTTAAATTTACATAAGACAGAACTAATGTAACACCCGACAAACTTCGGTTAACAATCCTTAAGGAATCAATAAGTCTACCTTAGCGATTCATGCGTGTGTTGATGGTTCTATGAACCATCGGGAGTCGTTACAGTGATTCCGGGAATCATCGGGAGTCATTACAATGGTCCTCGGGGTCATTGGGAGTCGGTCCATAAGCGTGTGTTCAAGGATTGGTGATTTGTAGACTCACCGGGTTTTAACGCACACACGCAAGTCTCGAGTCCCGGGAATTGGTGAACGAGTGTGAACGTGTTTGTTTTCATGTATTTTGTGTTTATAATCATTATGTGACTTGTCGGTATGTGTATACGTGTTTACATACGTTAAAACGGTGATTACACGCGATTGTATGACATTATAGGTGATTACGCGTAATTACATGATGTTATAGGTGATTACGCGTAATTGCATAATATTAAGGAGTGATTAGCCCTAATTGCATGCTAATAGGAGGTGATTAGCCCTAATTGCATGCTGATAGGGGGTGATTAGCCCTAATCGCCTATAGGGTAGGCGATTAGGAGAGTTGGGTAGGTGATTAGCCCTAATCGCCTATAGGGTAGGCGATTAGGAACCTTAAGGGGCGATTAGGCCCCTAATCGCCTGATAAGGTAGGCGATTAGCAGCCCTAATCGCCTGATAATGCTGCACAATCGCCTGACGTGTTTTAAACGACTAGAAACGCCTATAACATATCCCAACTCACAAACACCCTCTGGAACTCGTTTTTACATCAAAACAACCATTTCCAAGCTTTACCCATCATTTTCTCCTAAATCCAAGGTGTGTTCTTCATCCCCAAACCTTTAAATGATTACGTTTTGTTCCCTAAAAGTCCAGACCTGATTTCTAAATGTTTTTGTCTTTGAAAATCCATTAAAAACCGTTTTTAAACAAACCCAAACCTTTATGCATGTTATATGTGTTATATGTGATTAAAGGTAGGATTTTTAGGATTGAAACCTGATTGTTCTTGTGTTATTAAGGTGTTTATGGCTGTTATGAGTTAGTGTGATGATGTCCTAGGAGTTTAGATGGTTTTGGTGGTGTATTGTTGATATTTGATATTTTGACCCATTTGGATGGTTTTGAATGATTAAGGATGTTATGAGGTGTGTTGTGGATTGTATGATGTTAGGGTTTGCTTTAGGATGATGCTAGAGCAGTAGCATACTATCGGACAACGTGGTTACGTGATGAAACCTGGATATTTGCTATTTAGGGCAAGTTCTTGCATGTTGATGTGATGTTTACATGTTAAGTTTACTATTTTGGGAAAACGCTCGCATTCGGGACTGTTAGAATGATGATAACTTAGGGGTTTTTCTTGAAATATGTTTTTTAATGTGTTAGGATTGATATTGGGTGTTTACACATGTTTCGGATCTGATTTGGAGGGTTAAACGCGCGAAAATGCGTCGCGCAGCTGCAGCAGGCGATTAGGAGTCCTAATCGCCTGATGTGGTAGGCGATTATGGACCTTAAGGGGCGATTAGACCCCTAATCGCCTGATAAGGTAGGCGATTAGCACCCTAATCGCCTGTTGACCATCCCCAATCACCAGTTGACTTTTCCTAATTGCATGCTAATTTCCTAATCGCGTGTACTGACTGCTGCTGTAAGTGTAATTTAGCATTTTGAAACCCGATTTGACACCTAGGAACATGCTAGGAACCCCGTGACATGCCTAGTAACATAGTAACACGTGTTTGGACTTATTTGTGCGTTATTTGATCTATGTGATAGAACTCGTTGAACTTTAACACATGTTAAGTACAAAGTTGCATGATTTGTATATGTTGGTGTATGAGATGAACACGTGGAATGTCTGGTCACCAATGGGACGTCGGGTCTTGTATGTGTGTCACACCCTCAAATACCACCTGCGGAGTCCTACCGCGAGGCGTGTGACACACCAGGATCCAAGTCAACGGTCACAATAAACGACGTCTAAATGTAAAAACATACGTAATAAAAACCATGCATAAGATTTAAAATTCAACATTTAACAGTGCGGAAGCATTAAATGTTTACAAAAGTCATGCAGAAAATAAAACATAAGTTCAAAGTTTAACATTCCCAAAAGCATGCAAATGCGAATCTAGACGCGAGACGACTCCTGTGCGACTCCGTGCGCCTATCAGACAGCTGCTACCTTAGCGACCTGAGAAAACATGCTAAAAGAGTCAACATATAATGCTGGTGAGTTCACAGGTTTTGTTTAAACTTTTAAATAATCTTTTGCAAACCGTTTCCGTTTCGTGTTATTACTATGCTTGCGAGAACGCTAGCTAGGCGCAGAATAAGATACTCATACGGGTGAAACCATTGCTGACTAAGCCGTGTAATGACCCTTAGTTTCCTATGGGCTACCGTCATCACCGGTAGACCTTGTTTTATTAGAGACAATATGCACCCGCCCGGTCCTACCGTCGAGTGGGGTTTGTCAGTTCCCAATAGCGCTATCCATATTTCCCCGCCATATACCCATGTTAGTGGTTTCTAAGGGACTTTTCGATGAACCGCATAGTATGTTAAATAAGCCATAGTAAAACGTGATAAAGAGCCATGAGCCATAAGAGTAAATAAGTCATAAGTCATAAGAGTGTTTTAAGCATGTTTCTCCCCCGAAAACATAAATCGTAAAATGTGGGGCCGTGAACTCACCTTGGGTTGCGTATACCGTTTATGAGCGAACCGTTTGTGTGATATGAGTAAACCGTCTGTAAGATATGATAGCCCCAACTAGTGGTGACCTATCATGAGATATATGCTAAGTTAGACTAATAACCCACGGGGTTCATTAGTCCCTAAGTCCAGTCCATGACCATGATGTGTTTGAAAAACGTGTTTGACCGACAACCAGACTACGTAAGACAAGACTCGACATCCCATTGGTGACCCGACATTCCACGTGAGCACCTCATACACAAATATACACAAAACATGCAATTCAACACTTAACCTACGTTAAAGTTCAACGATTCTAACACATCGGTCAAATAACGTACGAACAAGTCCGAACACGTGTTATTATGTTACTAAGCATGTCACGGGGTTCCTATCATGTTCCTAGGTGTCAAATCGGGTTTCGGGATGTTAAAATACACTTATAACAGCATTACACGCGATTAGGGACTTAGCATGCAATTAGGAAAGTCAACACGTGATTAGGGATGGTCAACAGGCAATTAGCAGGGCTAATCGCCACCTATGTTAGGTGATTAGGGCTAATCACATGCATATCAGGCGATTATGGTCATGTGGTATGCAATTCAGGGCTTAACTAGTGATTAGGGTCACAATTGCATGACTTGCTAGCAATTAGGATCACAATTGCATGACTTGCTAGCAATTAGGATCACAATTGCATGACTTGCTAGCAATTAGGGGGCTAATCGCCACCTACAACACACGAGTAGCCCATCCTTTAGGCGATTATGCCCCTAATCGCCTGATACATAGGCGATTAGGATTGCTAATCGCCTATAGTGCAGCAATTGTGGTTTTTCGCGCGTTTAACCCTCCAAATCAGATCCGAAACGTGCGCAAACACCCAATAATCATTCTAACATATTAACAAACATATTTCAAGCAAAACCCCTAAGTTTTCATCATTCTAACAGTCCCGAATGCGAGCGTTTTCCCAAAATAGCAATTTAACATGAAAACATCACATCAACATGCAATAACTTGCCCTAAATAGCAAATATTCAGATCTAATCACATAATCACGTTGTCCGAAAGCATCCTACTGTTCTAACATCATCCTAGAGCAAACCCTAACATCAAGCAATCAACAACACACCTCATATCATCCTAAATCATCCAAAATCATTCAAACGGGTCAAAACATCAAGTATCCATAATACACGACCAAAACCATCCAAACTCCTAGGACATCATCATACTAACTTGTAACAGCTATAAACATCATAATAACACAAAAACAATCATGATTAAATCCCAAAAACTCTATCTTTAATCACATATAACACATTTAACACATGTAAAGGTGTGGGTTTGTTTAGAAACGGTTTTAAATGGATTTTCAAAGACAAAAACCTTTATAAGTCAGGTCTGGACATTTAGGGAGTAAAACATAATCATTTAAAGGTTTGGGTTTGAAGAACACACCTTGTTTTTAAGAGTAGATGATGGAATAAGCTTGGAAATGGTTGTTTGTGTATAAAAATGGGTTCCAGAGGGTGTTTGTGGGTTGAGATATGTTATGGGACGGCTAGGGTTGTGTAAATAATGTTTTGGAGGTCAAGGGTGGTATTTATAGGTGTTTTTAGTCGTCAAGTATGTTGCAGGCGATTATGCAGCAGTTGCAGGCGATTAGGGCTGCTAATCGCCTACAGAGAGGGCTAATCGCCACCCCTGAAGGCAATTAGCCATGCTAATCGCCTACAGAGAGTGGCTAATCGCCACCCCTGAAGGCAATTAGCCAGGCTAATCGCCTACAGGGTCCAAGATGGTGTATTTGGCGCGTTAAACTCCGTTTTAACATATGTTAACACATTTTCACATACCGACAAGTCACATAATGATTATAAACACATAATGCATGAAAGTAAACACGTTCACACTCGTTCACCAATTCCCGGGACTCGAGACTTGTGTACGTTAAAACCCTAATGATGTGCGACTCGACTCGACCGACCTTGTTTTGTGTAACGTATGCGCGACTCGCTAAGGTAGACTTTACTAAGTTTTCAAAAGTTAGTTACCGGAAGTTGCCGGGTGTCACATCATCCCCCTGTTGAAAGAATTTTCGTCCCGAAAATTTCCCGCAGTCGAAGAGAGAAGACAAATAAGAAGAAAAATTTTCCGGGTCGTCACATCATCCCCCTGTTGAAAGGAATCTCGCCCCGAGATTCTTTTGGCCTCAACAGTGATGAGCGTCGACCTCCGTGTGTGCCCAAGTAGCGTTCCCAAAAGACAGCGAGTGAAAATGAAACAAGAGACCCCCGATCGAAGGCCTACTGGAGACTACTATGATCGGTATAACTAACCCACTGGTACCGTCTAAGTAGCATCCCCAAAGGACCCTCATCGACCCTAAAGAAGAAGAAGTAAAGACCAAACCACAAGGAAAGCACCCGAAGACACGAACGCACAACAATTCGAAAAAGTAAGACCAAAGCGTAACAAGAGATAGGAAAGAATACGTACGAGTAACGGTGTCTGGGTCCACCTTGCCCTCCCTAGCACTAATGACATCAGCACGAGCAGCTCGTCCGTCACCCTCAATGTTTCCACCACCACCTACAGTCCTGGCTTCAGCTTGATTCAACTCTGGGCAGTCCTTCTTAAGATGTCCCGATTGACCACAACGAAAGCACCTATCATCCCGCTCTGGTTTAGGGCAGGTACGCTTGAAATGCCCCAACTCGCCACAATTAAAGCAACCCTGATTTCCCCGAGGAACAGGAGCAGGGACGATTGCTTGTCCCGGAGCCGTCTGAAGATTGACCCTGCAGTTCTTGGCAACATGGCCCATCCGCTTACAATGTTTGCAACGAAACTTCTCGCATTTGCCGAAATGATGGTACCCGCAATGGTTGCACTTCCGGTGCTTTCCAATATAGCCCCTTTGCTTCTGGCTAGACGATGACCCCGAAGCTTCAAGTTTCACTTTCTGCGGCTGCACCCCGGCTGTGGCTACATCCTTCTCGACATCCTCCCGTTCCCTTTTGTTGTTCTCAGTCCCTCCAAGGATGTGGGGTTCGCACTCCATGAACACCTTAAAAGTACACACCTGCTGGCCCAGAGGAGGTGGCGGTGGAGGATAAACGAGATTTCCACCGTCGCCTTGCTGAGCAGTCTGATAAGCAGCAAGAGCAGCAGTCACCTGTTGCTGGATTAAGTCCTTCAGCGCTTCTGGGGTTATGTTGATGCTACCGCGACTCTCGTCACCAATGTGTCCACCACGATTTCCAGACATCTTCTGTCGAAACAAGAACCAAAACTCTCAGACCCAACACCAAAGTTAAACCAAGAGAATACGAAAAGTCCAAGATCGGGTCCAAATGTGACCATAAATCCCAGCACGAGATCCACCAAGTCTTCCATGCATTTCAACTTATGATTTCGTGTGCACCCGAAATGATAAATTGCTCTACATGGTCCTCAAGGCGTGCCCCGAGCTCGAACCTCAAGTCACTCGATACCCACATCTTAAGAAGACATAACCAACTCAAAAGGCCAGCAAACAAGTTCCTTCGAGCGCAACCCGAAGAAGAAGATAGAGTGGAGCTAGGAATAACCAAGGATAAGGTAGGTAACGTGACACTGTGTGGTAAGGATACCGACACCCCGACAAAGTTAGTATGTTTACCAAAGACACGACTCAATGTATGTGACCGTCTAGTGTGTGAGACTCGGCTATAGTCTAGACTCTACATGCAGTCCTAGTTCACTATAACCATTGGCTCTGATACCAATCTGTCACACCCTCAAATACCACCTGCGGAGTCCTACCGCGAGGCGTGTGACACACCAGGATCCAAGTCAACGGTCACAATAAACGACGTCTAAATGTAAAAACATACGTAATAAAAACCATGCATAAGATTTAAAATTCAACATTTAACAGTGCGGAAGCATTAAATGTTTACAAAAGTCATGCAGAAAATAAAACATAAGTTCAAAGTTTAACATTCCCAAAAGCATGCAAATGCGACTCTAGACGCGAGACGACTCCTGTGCGACTCCGTGCGCCTATCAGACAGCTGCTACCTTAGCGACCTGAGAAAACATGCTAAAAGAGTCAACATATAATGCTGGTGAGTTCACAGGTTTTGTTTAAACTTTTAAATAATCTTTTGCAAACCGTTTCCGTTTCGTGTTATTACTATGCTTGCGAGAACGCTAGCTAGGCGCAGAATAAGATACTCATACGGGTGAAACCATTGCTGACTAAGCCGTGTAATGACCCTTAGTTTCCTATGGGCTACCGTCATCACCGGTAGACCTTGTTTTATTAGAGACAATATGCACCCGCCCGGTCCTACCGTCGAGTGGGGTTTGTCAGTTCCCAATAGCGCTATCCATATTTCCCCGCCATATACCCATGTTAGTGGTTTCTAAGGGACTTTTCGATGAACCGCATAGTATGTTAAATAAGCCATAGTAAAACGTGATAAAGAGCCATGAGCCATAAGAGTAAATAAGTCATAAGTCATAAGAGTGTTTTAAGCATGTTTCTCCCCCGAAAACATAAATCGTAAAATGTGGGGCCGTGAACTCACCTTGGGTTGCGTATACCGTTTATGAGCGAACCGTTTGTGTGATATGAGTAAACCGTCTGTAAGATATGATAGCCCCAACTAGTGGTGACCTATCATGAGATATATGCTAAGTTAGACTAATAACCCACGGGGTTCATTAGTCCCTAAGTCCAGTCCATGACCATGATGTGTTTGAAAAACGTGTTTGACCGACAACCAGACTACGTAAGACAAGACTCGACATCCCATTGGTGACCCGACATTCCACGTGAGCACCTCATACACAAATATACACAAAACATGCAATTCAACACTTAACCTACGTTAAAGTTCAACGATTCTAACACATCGGTCAAATAACGTACGAACAAGTCCGAACACGTGTTATTATGTTACTAAGCATGTCACGGGGTTCCTATCATGTTCCTAGGTGTCAAATCGGGTTTCGGGATGTTAAAATACACTTATAACAGCATTACACGCGATTAGGGACTTAGCATGCAATTAGGAAAGTCAACACGTGATTAGGGATGGTCAACAGGCAATTAGCAGGGCTAATCGCCACCTATGTTAGGTGATTAGGGCTAATCACATGCATATCAGGCGATTATGGTCATGTGGTATGCAATTCAGGGCTTAACTAGTGATTAGGGTCACAATTGCATGACTTGCTAGCAATTAGGATCACAATTGCTAGCAATTAGGATCACAATTGCATGACTTGCTAGCAATTAGGATCACAATTGCATGACTTGCTAGCAATTAGGGGGCTAATCGCCACCTACAACACACGAGTAGCCCATCCTTTAGGCGATTATGCCCCTAATCGCCTGATACATAGGCGATTAGGATTGCTAATCGCCTATAGTGCAGCAATTGTGGTTTTTCGCGCGTTTAACCCTCCAAATCAGATCCGAAACGTGCGCAAACACCCAATAATCATTCTAACATATTAACAAACATATTTCAAGCAAAACCCCTAAGTTTTCATCATTCTAACAGTCCCGAATGCGAGCGTTTTCCCAAAATAGCAATTTAACATGAAAACATCACATCAACATGCAATAACTTGCCCTAAATAGCAAATATTCAGATCTAATCACATAATCACGTTGTCCGAAAGCATCCTACTGTTCTAACATCATCCTAGAGCAAACCCTAACATCAAGCAATCAACAACACACCTCATATCATCCTAAATCATCCAAAATCATTCAAACGGGTCAAAACATCAAGTATCCATAATACACGACCAAAACCATCCAAACTCCTAGGACATCATCATACTAACTTGTAACAGCTATAAACATCATAATAACACAAAAACAATCATGATTAAATCCCAAAAACTCTATCTTTAATCACATATAACACATTTAACACATGTAAAGGTGTGGGTTTGTTTAGAAACGGTTTTAAATGGATTTTCAAAGACAAAAACCTTTATAAGTCAGGTCTGGACATTTAGGGAGTAAAACATAATCATTTAAAGGTTTGGGTTTGAAGAACACACCTTGTTTTTAAGAGTAGATGATGGAATAAGCTTGGAAATGGTTGTTTGTGTATAAAAATGGGTTCCAGAGGGTGTTTGTGGGTTGAGATATGTTATGGGACGGCTAGGGTTGTGTAAATAATGTTTTGGAGGTCAAGGGTGGTATTTATAGGTGTTTTTAGTCGTCAAGTATGTTGCAGGCGATTATGCAGCAGTTGCAGGCGATTAGGGCTGCTAATCGCCTACAGAGAGGGCTAATCGCCACCCCTGAAGGCAATTAGCCATGCTAATCGCCTACAGAGAGTGGCTAATCGCCACCCCTGAAGGCAATTAGCCAGGCTAATCGCCTACAGGGTCCAAGATGGTGTATTTGGCGCGTTAAACTCCGTTTTAACATATGTTAACACATTTTCACATACCGACAAGTCACATAATGATTATAAACACATAATGCATGAAAGTAAACACGTTCACACTCGTTCACCAATTCCCGGGACTCGAGACTTGTGTACGTTAAAACCCTAATGATGTGCGACTCGACTCGACCGACCTTGTTTTGTGTAACGTATGCGCGACTCGCTAAGGTAGACTTTACTAAGTTTTCAAAAGTTAGTTACCGGAAGTTGCCGGGTGTCACATCATCCCCCTGTTGAAAGAATTTTCGTCCCGAAAATTTCCCGCAGTCGAAGAGAGAAGACAAATAAGAAGAAAAATTTTCCGGGTCGTCACAGTGTGGTCAAAGTAACAGTCAAACGTGTTTTTAAAACGTACTTGGTCATGGTCTGGACACTTGGGGACTATTTGACCTGCGGGTCAATGGTTCGGGTACTCATATGCATTCGATGATAGGTTGCCGATACTAGGGCTGTCATTTGCATTGTCTGTGGTTTATTAAGAAGAACGCAATCTAAGGTGAGTTCACGGCCCCACTTTTTACTGGTTTTGCTTTCGTGGGAGAAAACATGTTGGGTACTGGTATTCATAAAACGTGTGTCAAATTACGTTTTCGTATTCATAAAAGGTGTGTCAACTTATGTTTTCGTATCCATAAAAAGTGTGTCAACTTATGTTCTCGTATTCATAAAAGGTGTGTCAACTTACGTTTTCGTATCCATAAAAGGTGTGTCAACGTATGTTCTCGTATTCATAAAAGGTGTGTCAACTTACGTTTTCGTATCCATAAAAGGTGTGTCAACTTATGTTCTCGTATTCATAAAAGGTGTGTCAACTTACGTTTTCGTATCCATAAAAGGTGTGTCAACTTATGTTCTCGTATTCATAAAAGGTGTGTCAACTTACGTTTTCGTATCCATAAAAGGTGTGTCAACTTATGTTCTCATATTCATAAAAGGTGTGTCAACTTACGTTTTCGTATCCATAAAAGGTGTGTCAACTTATGTTCTCGTATTCATAAAAGGTGTGTCAACTTACGTTTTCGTATCCATAAAAGGTGTGTCAACTTACGTTCGCGTAATTATAAAAGGTGTGTCAACTTACGTTTTCGTATTCATAAAACCTATGAATTACTAAGTATACATATTGGTAAAACTTACAAGGTAGTCGTTGGTTACAATACGGTATTACTTTCTGGTATTCTTGAATTCTTTATGTATTGGGGTATTCTTTTGGGTTGCTATACGATTTGTTAAAGTCCCGGGGAAAACGATGAATGTGCGGTGGTTGCACAACGGGGGAAATATGGATAGATCTATTTGGGCGTGACCGGCCCCACTCGTCGACTGGAGGTCGGACGGGTGCATGTTGTCTCTTAGAGTATTCTTGTATTCTTGTATTCTTGTATTCTTGTATTCGGGCAGGTAGTATTCTTCTATGCATGTATTCGAGTCCAGTAATGGTTTTCCAATCGTAGTAGCGACATGTATTCATTTTGGATGGCATTCTTTGAGTAGTATTCTTTTGGTCGGTTTACTTATGGTTTGGTCTACTTTGGAATATTCTTTGAAACTAACTAAGTTGCTTTTCACAAAAACCTGTGAACTCACCAGCATTATATGTTGACGTTTTTAGCATGTTTTTCTCAGGTCGTTAAGGTAGCAGCATCGGACTTAGGCGCACGGACTCTCACTTGGCGTCTAGGATTCTAGTATCATGTTTTCAGTAATTTCAGACTTCATTCACGTTGTTTAAGTTGTAATCAAGATTTAAAAAAATAAAGCTTCCGCTGTTGGTTTACGTTATGAAACTTAATGTTTTTATTTTACGTATTTTATCATATAGTGTTGTTTATTGTGACCGTTGACTTGGATCCTGGTGTGTCACACGCCTCGCGGTAGAACTCCGCAGGTGGAAATTTGAGGGTGTGACAGATTGGTATCAGAGCCAATGGTTATAGTGAACTAGGACTGCATGTAGAGTCTAGTCTATAGCCGAGCCTCGCACACACTAGACGGTCACATACATATGAGTCGAATCTTTTGGTAAACATACTAACCTTGTCGGGGTGTCGGTATCCTCATCACACAGTATCAGATTGCCCATCTCATCTTTGGTTATTCCTATCTTGCTCTATCATTCCCTTTGGGATTAAGCGTTGTGTTACACCTGTAAGTGATGGGTCACTTGGGGGATTCTCTTGAGTTGGTTATTTCTTTTGATTTGTGGGTATCGGGTGACTTGAAGTTCAGACTCGAAGCACACCTAGAGGACCATGTAGAGCAATTTATCATTTTGGGTGCACACGAAATCATAAGTTGAAATGCATGGAAGACCAGGTGAATTTCGTGTTTGGATCAAGGGTCATGCTTGAACCCAATCCTTGTTTCCTTTTGATTCTTATGGTTATGCGTTGGTGATAAATCCGAGTGTTTTGTTCTTATTCGTTTTTCGGCAGAAGATGTCTGGTGATCGTGGTGTTCGTAATGGTGGCGAGGGTCGTGAAAACATCAACATAACCCGAGAAGAGCTGAGCAATTTGATATAGCAACAGGTGTCCGTTTCTCTTGCTACCTTCGAGTCCGCTCAGCATGGCCTAGGTGGGAACGTCGACAATCAACAACCTCCTCCACCCTCGCCTCCTCTCGGTCAGCAGGTGTGTACTTTCAAGGTGTTCATGGAGCGCGAGCCCCACATCTTAGGTGCGAGTGAGAACAACAAAAGGAAATGGGATAATGTTGGAAAGAGGTCAGCATCAGTTCAGCCTCAGCAGGTGAGGAGGCTTGAAGCTTCAGGGTCAGATTCAGGGCAGAAGCAGAGTGGGTATGTGGGGAAGAACCCCAAGTGCAACCAGTGTGGGTACCATCATGTTGGGAATTGTGATACGTTTCATTGTAATCGTTGCCATCGGAATGGTCATCTAGCTAAGGATTGTAGGGCGACTCTTCGGCCGGTTCGGGCTATCATTGCTGCTCCCGTTCGATGGGGAAATCAGGGTTTCTTTAATTGTGGCGAGTTGGGGCATGTCAAGCGTACCTGCCCTAAACCAGAGCAGAGTAATTGGTGTTTTCGTTGTGATCAATCGGGGCATCTTAAGAAGGACTGCCCAGAGTTGAATCAAGCTGAAGCTAGGGCTGTAGGTGGTGGTGGAAACAATGAAGGTGGCGGTCGAGCTGCTCGTGCTGATGTCATTGGTGCAAGGGAGAACCAGACGGATGCTGATGTTGCTACCGATATGTTCTTTCCTTGCGAGTCGCTATGCTTTGGTTTCATTTTGAATTCTGCGCCATTAGATGTTTCGTGTCCCTTGAGAGTAATCTGGGGATTCGTCGCGTGAGATCGGAGGCTTGGGGATACTATTTGGACGGTACCTGGAGCGTCGTTTATACCGATCGCAAGGGTCTTCAGCGTGTCTTCGATCGGGGGTGATTAGTCTTATGTCCAGTTGTAGCATTCGTTTCGCGCTATCCATTTTGATTGTCCTTAGTTGGGGTTTTCGTTTCGTTTAGAGTCTCATGTAGCGTTGCGCATGCGTGTGATTCTTCTCGTCTTTCGAATTCGTTACGGTTCACGTGTGGGCCGGGGTTCTTGTGGGATCAAAGGGACTAGATGGAATCTAGGGAACTTCATCTGTTGCTTAGGTGCGTGCTTGGGTTAACACTCGTTACTGTTAAAGCGAAGAAGATCTCGGGACGAGATCTCTTTTAACAGGGGGATGTTGTGGCAACCGGAAAATTTTTTCTTTTCTCTTCGTTTCCTTTTCGGTTTCGGGCAATTTTCGGGACGAAAATTCTTTTAACAGGGGGATGATGTAACACCCGGCAAACTTCGGTTAACAATCCTTAAGGAATAAATAAGTCTACCTTAGCGAGTCATGCGTGTGTTGATGGTTCTATGAACCATCGGGAGTCGTTACAGTGATTCCGGGAATCATCGGGAGTCATTACAATGGTCCTCGGGGTCACTGGGAGTCGGTCCATAAGCGTGTGTTCAAGGATTGGTGATTTGTAGAATCACTGGGTTTTAACGCACACACGCAAGTCTCGAGTCCCGGGAATTGGTGAACGAGTGTGAACGTGTTTGTTTTCATGTATTTTGTGTTTATAATCATTATGTGACTTGTCGGTATGTGTATATGTGTTTACATACGTTAAAACGGTGATTACACGCGATTGTATGACATTATAGGTGATTACGCGTAATTGCATGATGTTATTGGTGATTACGCGTAATTGCATAATATTAAGGGGTGATTAGCCCTAATTGCATGCTAATAGGGGTGATTAGCCCTAATTGCATGCTGATAGGGGGTGATTAGCCCTAATCGCCTATAGGGTAGGCGATTAGGAGGGTTGGGTAGGTGATTAGCCCTAATCGCCTATAGGGTGGGCGATTAGGAACCTTAAGGAGCGATTAGGCCCCTACGCCTGATAAGGTAGGCGATTAGCAGCCCTAATCGCCTGATAATGCTGCACAATCGCCTGACATGTTTTAAACGACTAGAAACGCCTATAAATACCACCCTTGACCTCTAAAACACCATTTGTGCAAACCTAGCCGTCCCATAACATATCCCAAGTCACAAACACCCTCTGGAACTCGTTTTTACGTCAAAACAACCATTTCCAAGCTTTACCCATCATTTTCTCCTAAATCCAAGGTGTGTTCTTCATCCCCAAACCTTTAAATGATTATGTTTTGTTCCCTAAAAGTCCAGACCTGATTTCTAAATGTTTTTGTCTTTGAAAATCCATTAAAAACCGTTTTTAAACAAACCCAAACCTTTATGCATGTTATATGTGTTATATGTGATTAAAGGTGGGATTTTTAGGATTGAAACCTGATTGTTCTTGTGTTATTAAGGTGTTTATGGCTGTTATAAGTTAGTGTGATGATGTCCTAGGAGTTTGGATGGTTTTGGTGGTGTATTGTTGATATTTGATATTTTGACCCATTTGGATGGTTTTGAATGATTAAGGATGTTATGAGGTGTGTTGTTGATTGTATGATGTTAGGGTTTGCTTTAGGATGATGCTAGAGCAGTAGGATACTATCGGACAACGTGGTTACGTGATGAAACCTGGATATTTGCTATTTAGGGCAAGTTCTTGCATGTTGATGTGATGTTTACATGTTAAGTTTACTATTTTGGGAAGAGGCGAATTGAAAGCTAAGCAGTGGTAATTCTAAAGATTCCCCGGGGGAAAAATAGAGATGTCTCCTACGCTCACATTCGGGACTGTTAGAATGATGATAACTTAGGAGTTTTGCTTGAAATATGTTTGTTAATGTGTTAGGATTGATATTGGGTGTTTACACATGTTTCGGATCTGATTTGGAGGGTTAAACGCGCGAAAATGCGTCGCGCAGCTGCAGCAGGCGATTAGGAGTCCCAATCGCCTGATGTGGTTGGCGATTATGGACCTTAAGGGGCGATTAGACCCCTAATCGCCTGATAAGGTAGGCGATTAGCACCCCAATCGCCTGTTGACCATCCCCAATCACCAGTTGACTTTTCCTAATTGCATGCTAATTTCCTAATCGCGTGTACTGCTGCTGTAAGTGTAATTTAGCATTTTGAAACCCGATTTGATACCTAGGAACATGCTAGGAACCCCGTGACATGCCTAGTAACATAGTAACACGTGTTTGGACCTATTTGTGCGTTATTTGATCTATGTGATAGAACTCGTTGAACTTTAACACATGTTAAGTACAAAGTTGCATGATTTGTATATGTTGGTGTATGAGATGAACACGTGGAATGTCGGGTCACCAATGGAACGTCGGGTCTTGTATGTGTGGTCAAAGTAACAGTCAAACGTGTTTTCAAAACGTACTTGGTCATGGTCTGGACACTTGGGGACTATTTGACTTGCGGGTCAATGGTTCGGGTACTCATATGCATTCGATGATAGGTTGCCGATACTAGGGCTATCATTTGCATTGTCTGTGGTTTATTAAGAAGAACGCAATCTAAGGTGAGTTCATAGCCCCACTTTTTACTGGTTTTGCTTTCGGGGGAGAAAACATGCTGGGAACTGGTATTCATAAAACGTGTGTCAAATTACGTTTTCGTATTCATAAAAGGTGTGTCAACTTACGTTTTCGTATCCATAAAAGGTGTGTCAACTTATGTTCTCGTATTCATAAAAGGTGTGTCAACTTACGTTTTCGTATCCATAAAAGGTGTGTCAACTTATGTTCTCGTATTCATAAAAGGTGTGTCTACTTACGTTTTCGTATCCATAAAAGGTGTGTCAACTTATGTTCTCGTATTCATAAAAGGTGTGTCAACTTACGTTTTCGTATCCATAAAAGGTGTGTCAACTTATGTTCTCGTATTCATAAAAGGTGTGTCAACTTACGTTTTCGTATCCATAAAAGGTGTGTCAACTTATGTTCTCGTATTCATAAAAGGTGTGTCTACTTACGTTTTCGTATCCATAAAAGGTGTGTCAACTTATGTTCTCGTATTCATAAAAGGTGTGTCAACTTACGTTTTCGTATCCATAAAAGGTGTGTCAACTTATGTTCTCGTATTCATAAAAGGTGTGTCAACTTACGTTTTCGTATCCATAAAAGGTGTGTCAACTTACGTTGGCGTATTCATAAAAGGTGTGTCAACTTACGTTTTCGTATTCATAAAACCTATGAATTACTAAGTATTCATATTGGTAAAACTTACAAGGTAGTCGTTGGTTACAATACGGTATTACTTTCTGGTATTCTTGAATTCTTTATGTATTAGGGTATTCTTTTGGGTTGCTATACGATTTGTTAAAGTCCCGGGGAAAACCATGAATGTGCGGTGGTTGCACAACGGGGGAAATATGGATAGATCTATTTGGGCGTGACCGGCCCCACTCGTCGACTGGAGGTCGGACGGGTGCATGTTGTCTCTTAGAGTATTCTTGTATTCTTGTATTCGGGCAGGTAGTATTCTTGTATGCATGTATTCGAGTCCAGTAATGGTTTTCCAATCGTAGTAGCGACAGGTATTCATTTTGGATGGCATTCTTTGAGTAGTATTCTTTTGGTCGGTTTACTTATGGTTTTGTCTACTTTGGAATATTCTTTGAAACTAACTAAGTTGCTTTTCACAAAAACCTGTGAACTCACCAGCATTATATGTTGACGTTTTTAGCATGTTTTTCTCAGGTCGTTAAGGTAGCAGCATCGGACTTAGGCGCACGGAGTCTCACTTGGCGTCTAGGATTCTAGTATCATGTTTTCAGTAATTTCAGACTTCAGTCACGTTGTTTAAGTTGTAATCAAGATTTAAAAAAAAAGCTTCCGCTGTTGGTTTACGTTATGAAACTTAATGTTTTTATTTTACGTATTTTATCATATAGTGTTGTTTATTGTGACCGTTGACTTGGATCCTGGTGTGTCACACGCCTCGCGGTAGAACTCTGCAGGTGGAAATTTGAGGGTGTGACAACTAAGACAGAACTTAAACAGTTATTTATTATATGAATAACGTAAAACATCATATGTTCATATTTCTACAAATATTGCTAAATAGTATTTGTGTTTGTATAGAAATTTGTATTTAAAAAAATAAAGAATTTGAAGAATTCTTCTGTGGGAAAATTATCTAAAAAGTTGAATTTACATATGTTTTAATCAACATTGTTTTAAACAGTGTTTTAAAAATATGTGTTATCTCAACAGCGCTTTGATTTGTTTGTAGATTTATGTTGTCGTGTTTTTAATAGTTTGTGAACGAAACAGACGTTAAGAAATATAGTTTTTATTTTAACAGTAGATTGATTCTTTAATTTGGTTTTACTAACAAAGCATAACAGTTGGCCTGTTTACGTTTTTTTATATTTTATGTACTAATTGTTTTAAAGAAAGAAACAGATGTTAGTAAACAGATTTTCTTTACAGCAGATGATTGGCTTCGTAATGTTGGTTTTAGTAAACAGACGGTAAAGTAATTGTTTTAAAGAAACAAAGAGATGGTAATAAACATGTTTTCTTTGCTGCAGATGATTTGCTTCCTAATGTTGTTTTTACTAAACCGTTGTTAACATTTAAAACATACATAATAAAAACCATATCTACTATATAAACTACTTAATTAAAATCTCGAAAACCCTGTGTTTCTTTTTGAGAATCTTTCTTGAAAGATTCTTTTTGAACTCCATCAATGCTTCATGAATGTTGTTGTCGATTTGTAGTTGTTGAGTCATATACTCTTCGATCTTGTCTCTCAAGGCAGTTGGAGGTTCATGCAACACCATATCTAGCACGCCAATGTTTGTCCATGATTGTTCCTAAACTATTTCTTCCATCTTCTCTACTTCATTTCTAACATCTTCGTCTTTTCTCCTTTTTGTTACTAACCAAATACCGAATATTGACTTAACGTCTGATGTATCAGCAAAATGATAGTATGATCTGTTTGCCATTTTGGTAGATGAAGTTTAGAATATGTACTGTGTGGAATTTATAGATAAATTTTAAGTTGAATGTGAACATATTTATAGAAATAATTTTGAAAGATAATTAATTCACGCGATATTTGGTATAATTATTTAAATTTTTGATTTGCACAACTGATACTTTATTATTTCGTTTGTTCGTTTTCTAAAGAATTCGTCCATTTATGTTTCCCAAGTTGACGCAAGTATAATAACTATACTACGCTATGACCTTTCGCTTAACACGTTAACACAAGTATAATAACTCTTCAGATACTATAAACGTTTTAAAATTAAATAATCCTTATAACAAAACTTTTCGCTTAACACGTTAACGCAAGTATAATAACTATACTACGCTATGACCTTTCATTTCACGCGTTTTAAATGTATAAATTAGTAAACAAATCACGAATTTCATTATAAACCATCTTAACATTTACATTTCAGTCTTCCTCAATAGCATCAATGGCAACCCTAACTAATAACCAAGAAGATGAAATGAAGGAATTTGTTCTTAATCAAATTACAGCACAGTACTATCAAAATTTTAAGACTACAAGAGATTTGAAGGTTTGTTTTTACAGTTTACACTTGGGCACGTTTGACCGAGATGATGTGCAACGGAGTTTGAAGTCAATACCTTCCACTGCTGTTCGTGATTTGTCGTTATTGTACAATTCAGAGCCGGGAGTAAGGACGTAGATTTTTTGGCAAAGTTGAAAGATCTACATGTGTAACTTGAAGCTTCAATGAAATTGAAGCTTAAGTTTATTAATTCCTTTAACTAGCTATGTATCTTGATGTTTAACGTTGATTATATTTATTTTGTTTTTAGTTTTGTATGTCTCTCATGATTATATATGGTTTTTTATGTTTTGTGATGCTAAATTGACTCGTATTAACTTTTATGTTTTATTCAACAGAGCTTTAATCTGTCTGTAGATTTATATATGTAATCTCAACAGAGTTTTAATCCATATGTAGATTTATGTTTGTGTTGTTGTAACTGTTGAAGTTATTAAATATCTGATCAGTATTATTAACCGGTATCGTAAAAGGAACAGACGTTACGAAATACAGTTTTTCTTTTTAACAATAGATCGAGTGTTTAATTTGGGGTTTACTAAACAGACCATTACAGTTGGCCTGTTTACTTTTTTTTTTATATTTTGGGTGGCAATAATATTTGTTATAAAGAAATAAACAGACGGTACTAAACAGTTCTTCTTCCCAGCAGACGATTGGCTTTTTAATGTTGTTTTTCTTACTAAACAGGCCTTATGTTAGGACTCGGTCTCCCGTGTATTTAACACGGGATTCCACCTAGTAACTATATATAAAACAATTGAAGTTAGATGATGTGACATTCAATGGTGGCCTCAATCTCCGCTTGAATGTGCCACGTGGCATAATGAGGTGAAATTGGTTATTTTTTTATTTTGTTTTTAATATTAAAATCTAATAATAAAATTAATTAAAACTCTACACAAGATATGCATATCTTAGAATTTAAAATAAAAGATTTACTTTACCAATTTATTTAACATAGATTTATTGAATGACCATCTTTTCTCTCTCTCTATATATATATCTATAAAATATATATAAAAGAATTGATATTTGCTAAGCAGTTAATGCGGTAAAATATCGGTTATCGGTCAAGCACCGACATTTAGGATATCAGTTATCGCGGTGAGATATCGGTAATTAAAGAATATATAAATATATATATATACATATAATAATAATAATAATAATAATAATAATAATAATAATAATAATAATAATAATAATAATAATAATAATAATAGTAAGATCAATATATAATAAAACACTTTGTAGCAAGTTAAAAAATCTTAGGGTCAAATCTGACCAAAACTTTAACATTAAGACTTAAAATATTATTAAGTAAAAAAAGAATTAAAGGAAATAACAGGATACATGTTGGTAAACCCGAAAAACAAAGTAGCTGTCACTTTGTTTTCTCTCCTTCTCCATTGCAGGTTCTTCCTCCCATCCATAGCAAAGGTTTATCTCAATCTCTTTTTCTTTTACTGACCACCATGTTCATCTTCATCCCTATTACATCTCTATTCTACCTAATTTCTATCAAAATAGGCCAAAAAAAACACCAAACCGATATTCTCACCGATACAACCGATATTTTGGAAACCAATATCGGCCTATATATCACCGATATCGGCCGAGATTATTGGAACCGAGATAGAGACCGATATTTGTGACTGAGATAAGCCCCTATGACTGATAACCGAGATAGCACCGATATATCACCGATATTGACTGCTTAGGATATTTGCTGACGTGGCATTCAATGGTGGCCTCAACCCTTCCTTGAATGTGCCACGTGGCATAATAAGGTGAAAGATTTTAGTTTTTAATTTTTCATTTTTATTATATTAAATTTAATAAAAAATTAAAACCCTATTCCTATCTTCTTTATTCTTCTTCTTATTTATTGTTATCTCTTCCATTTTTAATAAATTAAATATTTTCATAAAATCATATATAACCTTTTCTCCATCCACAAACCCTATAACCCCTCCATTCCCTCTCACCACTCCTATCACCACCTGCGCATTACATATTCTTCACCGTCAACGCTATTATTACTATCCACACAAAACCTAGAGTTTCTCTATTATCTGTCCTCATGTCTTCAAAACACAACATAACAATATGAACTCCAAAAATCCCTACATCTATTAGAATCTCTTAAAGCTCGAGGTATTCTTTCGTTTTGTTCTTTATTTTTATTATTATTATTATTATTATTATTATTATTATTGTGGAGGATCCGAATCTGGAACTTGCGTCTAATTTGGAAATGTGATTTATTTATTGACTTCATATTGAAGATGTTGAGGAAAGGTCACATCTCTACCAAGTTCACTACCATATTCAAAGACATATTCATTAATGATAACATGAAGTACCGTCTGTCTTGAATATCTAGAACCTGAATTGGAAGATGGAGAAGTCAGCATTGAGATTTCACGAGAATTTCTTGAAGGGGTGGCACAACAAGCTAGTATTTCTTATGAATAATTAGTACAGAGAAAGGAGATTCCAGAATTACCAGTTGTTGAACTAGGACAACACTCAGATGATGCAAATGTGGATTTCAATGAGATAGACATTGAGGATATTACACATGAACAATATCCAGAATACTATAATGTGAAAGGTAACATGTCTATTCCGTTTGTTGATGAGTTTGTTTTGAAAGATGCTGAGAAGATTGGAGATGATAAAGGAAAGAAGATTATATATGAAATGATTGCTGATGAAGGTGAAAGGGCAGATGTGAATAGAAAGTCTTATGCTTTGCTGAATTATCTGAGAACACTACAAGAAGTTGATGAGAGCAGACCTAAACCAACAGTTCAAGGGGATTTCTATCACTTTCACAATCAAGTATTCAAAGGAAGGGCGATTGCGTGGAAATTATTCCCTTAGCTCAGATGTATTGGTATTAAATGGGAACGGGGAATTCTGTATTTCAATCATTTCCATGATATCAGAACTCTACTGTATTGGGCTGTACGAGACGTGTGTAGACACAAGCTGGCTGAAGTTAAGAATGCAAATGTGCCT
Source organism: Ambrosia artemisiifolia (assembly GCA_032199755.1). Taxonomy (NCBI): domain Eukaryota; kingdom Viridiplantae; phylum Streptophyta; class Magnoliopsida; order Asterales; family Asteraceae; genus Ambrosia; species Ambrosia artemisiifolia. The sequence goes on from CM063520.1 coordinate 17,835,208, forward strand.
GAGTATATGGCGAACAAGATGATGAGAGAAAGTTTGACAAAGTGGGATATGTTTAGACTACAATATCCAAAAAGAATCGTTCATAAGAAGTTAGATCCAAAGAGCAAACTGTCGTATGTTACTTTAAAGTATAACTCGCCAGTGTGCATGAAGAAGATAACATTGATGCCTATGGAACAAGATTGGCACAAGAATTTTTCTTTCTGGTATTACATCTAGGGTGCGATAGAAGCTGTGATTGTGTTGGATAATGATGATAAGAAGAAACTATGTAGGAAATTGAGGGTTTTGGATCCTCTGTGGTTGCTGAATTTGTCGAAGACGGATATTGAAACGCTGTATTTCAATCCGATTCATTTTGATGCTCTTGATATAGAACAGGCTTGGTAGTTTCAAAGAGTAGTCAAATTCTACTGGGTGTTTCATGTCAATGCTCGTTGTGATTACAAAATTTTGCGTGGGAAATATGTGAAGCTGAAGAAACCAATTGAAACGAAGAAAAAATTGAAGATTGTGTTGAAGAAAAAGACCAAAGAAGCTGAAATGACTAAAGAATACGTGCAATAGACAAGGGGGAGTTTGTAGGTGCATTTTGTGTCTATTGCATTCAGATTACATCGAAGATTTTGAAGATTGTTAGTTTTTTGATTTAGTTCGGATGGTCGAAGGGTCGAACCAACTTTCCTTGTGTCGAATGAGTTATTATGTTTTGGTTCAAACCTTGTAAAGGTCGAACAGGTCCATTCGACAACACGATAGGTTGAATGAATCTATCTATATATATGTGGTAGTTATTGACGGTTATGGAGTTGGTTAGTCAGTTGAGTGTGTGTCCTAGAGAGTTGAATTTCACCTTTAAGTGCGTGTTTTCGTTAATTTGTACCTATAAACGTTTTTTGATCTTAATATTAATGAAAACATGTTGAAATGATTTGTATTGCGTTTTGATTACGGTTTTTATCATTTTGCATGATACTCAGGGTTTCCGCACTTGATATGTCTCTATTCGTGTGATCTTTGTGTTCCTTTGTTAAAATCCGATCCTCCACATCAAACACACGTTGAATAGGGATTTTCTTGATAAACAACCTATGACGTGTAACTCTCCCATGTTCTTTGAAGTTCCTGACGTTTGCTTCTATCGTTTGAGTTGGACAAGGCCCGACGCCAATGCAAACAAAATTGTCCCACGCCACGCTAGGCTCCACTCCACAACTTTCCTAAATCCTCTTTCTCATAACAACTTTAAGGTGTCTACAACACTCTATCTCATTCGTTGGAATGATGATGCTAGACATTTCCGTCGTTATCCATTTGCATTGTTGATATAAGAGCTACCTTGTAGCACTCTAGTCATTCTATGACATTGTAATTTTCATCCACCCAATGCCCACAAGGATTATTATTAACCTTGTTAGAGATGCCGAAACTCGGATGCTTGCAATAAACACACATATAGGATGGAACCGCGGAAGGTTCCCATGCTCATCGATAAACTTGAACTTTCCCTCCTGGAAGCCCATTTTTTTACACGTCCGTCCAATCATTCAAAATGGTGTTTTGTAAAACATTCCTTTATATGTGTGTCCCTTTTCATCATACACGACCAAAGTATCCCAAGTTGTGCAAACACACGTTATAGTCGTTGGGACTTCAACCGGATAGCTGCATACCTTAAGTGGTTGATGTCGTGTGGATTAGGTCTTTTTTAAACGTCTTTTTTAAAGCCAACACTTTCCCGAAAGAAGTTTCTAGACTCGGTGAAAAGGGTAATTAAAGGTGACCTTCAAATTAAAACACTTATCGAAGTTTTAAATTTATAAAATAAAACGATATCTGCTGACTAATCTAAACCCACACGATAGGCAAGTGGACCTATCGAGTGTAGTATAGATAATAGCAAGTACCGAGTATCGAACCCTAAAATACGATTTCCCCTACTCAGTTTCAAGTTGCTTCAATAAAAACAAAGGTAAAGTAAAATAAACGAAAGAGAATGAGAGTGATCAGAGTAAAAATCAATACCGACACGAAGTGTTGCTTCGGGATCCCACTTTATCTTAGGACGGATTAATAGTAATTAGTTTATTAAAGTGGTGTGAACAAGTGCGCACTTATGCTTAACGTGGAGTTGCTACAACATTCTCCAGAGGTGACTGTTATCGCAAAACAAGCTGTGTTCTTGTGTTAAAGTGAGGGTCTCCCGAACCGGTAAGCTCACCTCTCAATACTGACAGACAGACAACTCAAGACTGTGTATACCCAACCCTGAATGATCCACCTCCCCAATACTGCAATAATGACATCTAGACACTTAAAACTTTTATGGACAACTTGCCGGTGGCCGGAGCATGACCGAACAAGAAACCACTTGATATCATAAGAGAGTCGTGACCAACCGGCGCACGTGCATCTCTTACTTGAATTAATTAACCTTTTAAAAGTGAATGGTCTATCACTAACTGTGAGGCAGTATAATGATAAAAGAAAATAAAGACCGTTTTCTTTTAACACGGGTTCACCAATACGTAACCTGCGCAAAAGCTATCACATAGACCATGAAGCTAAGTCACATGCTTAAGCCTTGGTTTATCACTAGGACCAAGTATAAAGACCGTACCGACCCTAAGTGAGATCTTGAGAGTATAGGATTAAATCACTAAGTGTGTGTATTTCTACCCACAAATGGACCAATCACTACTCGTGGGATTAGGTTAGCTCACAGGTGCATGGGTTGTTACACACCATGGGTACACTTATGAGTCCTCCCACTTCCTACCAAGACACCCACAAGACCATTGACTAGTTAATTAGTTAGTTAATTCATCAAACAAAGTTTAAGTGAAAAGAATTAAACAAGAACACAACACCACTTAACAATCAAAAACTATATAATCCATGCCAAGATAAGTCTTCACCCTAGCTACACTTGATTAATCTAGCCAGACATTGGTTGTACAACTATCACACTATCTTTGGTGTATGAAAAACACATAGTTGTGAGTGTAGGTGGATTAAAGAAGGTGTTTTGGATGAGTTTTTGTGATCTCTCTCAACAGGTGTTTATGGAGTGATCCTCCAAAGGTCACTTTCAAGACGCTAAAGGTGGCTGAAGTGTGAGTAAAACTCGGGTGAAATGGGATGCCCAAAATGAGGAGTGGAGGGCTCTATTTATAAGAAAATCAGCTCAAGCACGCCCCTGACATCGTTTTGGCACGCCCCAGCTAGACAACGGGTACTGTTGCATCCTTGCATGCAGAATTGTCTTGTACCAGGGCAAGCACGCCCGTGCATATGCATGTGGCACGCCCGTGCATCTTCAGGTTTGTAACCATTTTGTCAGTCTTGGTCGGTTTGAGCCTTGGAGAACACACTGCAATAAAGCAAGCCCGTGCCCATTGATGGAGCACGCCCGTGCACTTCAGAAATCCTCATATTTGACTCCTGTTGACATGGAAATGTTGACGAGTTGACCTGAAATCACTGGCACGGTCGTGCACTGCCCTGAGCGCGACCGTGCTTCATCTGGATCTCCGCAAAAAGTCTTCAAATCCTTGTCTTTAAGCCGGTGTTAGGTCTGCTGACCTGGAGAAGAACAGATGATTGAAAGCCAAAATATACTAAGTATTTGATCTAGAATAAAGAACAGTTGTTACAATAAAACTTCCTCCAAAGAACTGTTGATTCCTAAACTGCTGCTGCTTAACAACTGTTAGAAGACAACTGCTGCTGATGAAAAGTCTGATGGATAAAGTCTGAAGGTCAAAAGTCTGATGAAGACAAGTGCTGATCAAAGATCTGAAGAGCAAAGGTCTGTTGAACCAACAACACTTTGGTTCAACAGATGTTAAGAAGACATCAGAGCTTTAGATTAACAGAGTTTATTATCAGTTGTTTCAATGTAACAGTAGTTTATAGCTTAACAGTTGTTATAGTTTGTTAGTCAGTTAGGGGTCGCTTTCTAGGTGACGTCAGCAACTGATCATCAGAGGTTTGAGCTTGTCTATAAATAGAACAGTACTTGTACTGTTCTATTGATCACTCGTCATTCTCTTTTAGACAAACATTCTCTGAGTGATCAGGCTGAGGGGGAGTTAATTGTACAATTGTAATCTTTCCTTTTAATGAAAGCATTCAATTAAAAACAATTATACTCTATGTTTTGATTTATTCTTATTCCGCTGCACTTTCCATTTATACTTCATTCATATTTCATACTTAATCAAAACAATCCAACACTCAGATCTTAACAATTGGTATCAGAGCTTGGTCAATTAAATCTGATCTAATTAATCAATTTAATCCACAAATCAGCTCATAATCATTGATATCGTTTGTTTGTCGGGTTAAAACAGAGTAATAGTTTATTTTCATTTCAACAGTTAGTAAACAGACTTTGTTTTTGAAAAACCAAGAGAATGACTTCACTCAATCAAGATCCACACAACACTGGCACACACAACAAGCCTCCGATGCTTGTCAGGTCAGAATACAACATCTGGCAGCGTCGGGTGGCTCATGTGATAGCACAACAGAACACAGGGTGCTGGAAATCGGTAGTATTTGGACCACATGTTCCAATGGTACCAAGTGCCGAGGATCCAAAGATCCAAGTACCAAAGAGTGTTGAGAACTACTCAGAGCAAAATTTTCAAAAAATCGAGCTAGATGCCAAGGCTTTCAGCATAGTAGCCATGGCACTGCCGAATGATATCTATGCCGGTCTCTTGCACTGCAATAGTGCTAAAGAACTGTGGGATGCTCTCAAAGAGCAATTCGGGGGAACTGATGATGTGATTGAAAACAACCGTGAAATACTTAACCAACAATATGAAACGTTTAGTCACATAAAAGGGGAGTCATTAACACAGCAGTTTGAAAGGTTTAACTGTCGAATTAGTGAACTTAAACTGGTTGGTCTAACTTTTCCTAATTCAACACTGAATCATAGGTTTCTTAGATCACTTCAGGACAAATGGGACACTATAGCCATAGTTATGAGAAACTCTATCGGATTCAAAGACCTAACCCTGACCCAGCTTCATGGTAAGCTCCTGACTTATGAAAGGGAGCTTAACCAGAAAAAGAAGCTCCAGGACTCTGGCAAAGTGTCAGATGACTATGTATTTGGTAATACTGCACTGTTGGGTCAGGATGATGGTTCTGGAAGTAGTAAGGATCAGAGTTATGATCATTACATTGACATAACAACTGGTTTCAATAATGATTCTTACTCATCACCAAACAACTGTGCTTTCACAGCCAGTGGTGATATCCAGGCTTCTGATAATTCATCTTTTGTGTACAATGACTTGCAATATATTGACCCTTTGGACCTAGAAGAAATGGACATCTTACATCAGGTTGCCCTGCTCAGTATTAGAACCAATAACTTCTATAAGAAAACTGGCAGGAGGTACCCAGGTTTACATGGTGGGTCAAAGGTTGGGTTGGATAAATCAAAGATAAAGTGTTACAAGTGTCATAGAATGGGTCATTTTGCTAGGGAGTGTAGGAGTCAAAATGGAGTTCCTATGATTACCTATCCAAATCAAAGACCACAGGCCAACACTTATCAAACCATCCCTAATGTACCTAATGTGCAAAACACTGCTCACTTTGCACAGACCCAAACCATTGTTCCTGTGCATTATGTCCAAACCACTGTTCCTCAGTATCACTATGTCCAAACACCTGTTGCTCAGGCACCAGTGCCAATGACTGTTACTCCACCTTCTGCTCCTGCAGAGACCAGTCAACCAGGTCAACAGAGTTTCTTTACTCAGGGCTTTGTTGATTGGAGCAGTCTACCAGATGAGATAACAGATGATAACATTGCTCTAGTTGCCAACACTGAAAAGAATTTTTGTTTTATGGCACTAGAAACAATTGTTGAAGAGACTGATTCTGAGGAGGTGGTATCTATGTCTGAAAATGTGACTGATAGTGTTGTTGGTGAGTTTGTTTCAGCTGAAGAATCTGAAGTGGAGGTTGTGAATCTATCAGACCCCTGGGGTAGTGATGACTGTGACTGCCAGTGTAACTGTGCCTTGATGGCAGCTGCTAAGGTATCTCCTCAAATCTTAAATGACTTGTGCTCAGACAAATGTATTGTGGCATTTGCTAAGATAAAAGAGGTGAATGAAAACTTTAGAAAGAAAATTTTGGATTCTGAAATTCAGTTTGAAAAACTTACAAAAGAGTTAAAATCAAAAATATCTGAAAAAGAGTCTGAAATCAGCAGTTTAAAACATGAAGCAAGCATAACCAAAGACCAGCTTCAGACTATGATAACAAAATATCATAGTTGTAAGAAGGAGCTTGAGTCCACCCAAGTTGAATGTAAGAAATGGGTGGAATCCTCAAAGGGTTTTGAGATGATTGTCAACCAACAATCTAAAAGTCATGTGAAATTTGGGTTTGGTTTTAAAACCACTGACCAAGTTTCACAAACCACTGACAAAAAGGAACCACAGTTGGTTGAGGTCATCCCTACAAACTCAAAAGGTCAAGAAATCAAGGTTACTGAACCCAATGGCAAGAAAATCATTCTTGAAAAATTGGAAGGTACACCCTCATTTGATGAAATTGAGAAATATCAATTCAAACCAACATGGTCAGATGAGTGTGAAGTCCTTGAAAATTTCAAACCAATGACCTTCAAAACCTCTGATGGTAAAATGGCACCACAGGCCAAAGTAATCCCTCTAGTAAATCTTCCAACAGATGATGAAACATCTGTTGAAAAGAAGAAAGAAAAAGGGAAAGCCAAGAACAACTTGTTTTGTGATTTTTGTGAAAAGAAGAACCATGTCACCAAAAACTGTTTTCTTCTAAAAGCATATGACATCAACAAAACAACAAGTTTAAATGATTCTAAATCTAAAGAATGTTCAATCTGCAAGAAAAAGAATCACAAAACAAAAGAGTGCCTATATCTCAAAAATTTTGATGAAAAGATAAAAGAGTATAAGGCTAAAACTCTGGAAAGTCAAGTGGTAAGTACTTCAAAAGGAAAACCCAAACAGACTGTTGAATCAGTTCAAACATCTGTTACCAAAAGTCTGAACAAAAACTCTGCTCCCAGAGAAGTTCAGGTAACAGATGCTCCACCTGCTAACAGATTCTCAAGAGGATATGGACAACCCACTTGTCATCGTCTGCCACATGTTTATGAAGAGCCCAAGAGGCCTTCAAAACCAAAAGTGAACAGACACCCTCATGGATTTCAACAACTGATAGGAAATGATCAAACATCTGCTGGACCAAGTGTTGACATGCAAGCACTGGCAAATGGTCAATTGCAGCTGTTGAACCTAGTTCAAAAGCTAGTCCAAACCACTGATCATTCTCCTCAACTTAAGGCTGAGACAGCTAAGGACCCATCCAAAGCCAATTTGGCTTTGGACACTCACCAAAACTAAAATCCTTACTGATGTGCAGGGAGCTTCTGCCTGTTTAGACAGTTTATGGTATGTAGATAGTGGAGGCTCCAGGCACATGACTGGATGTAGAGCCCTTCTTCTGGACTTTCTTGCTCATGGAGGGGGTGATATATCCTTTGGTAATGATTCTAAAGGTAAAGTGTTGGGTTCTGGTACTGTCAAAGCAGGGAGGCTTAAGTTTGAAAATGTTAATCTAATAGACAATCTAAAATTTAATCTACTTAGTGTATCTCAAATGAGTGACAAAGGCTTTGGGTCATTCTTCACTAAGCAAACTTGTAAGATTGTTGGCCCAGAGGCTGTAGAAAAGATTAACACCATCATTGCTGAGAGCAAAGCACAACTTGTTGCTCACAGAAGTGGCAATGTGTATGTAGTTGATATGTTGAAGGATAATCCGACTGCAAATGTCTGTCTGTTCTCAGCTGCCTCTACCAAAGAGACAGAATTGTGGCATAGGAGACTTGGTCACACCAACCTTCAAACTATCAACTCACTCTCCAAACAAAACCTTGTCAGAGGTTTACCTTCAAAAGAATTCAAATGTGATGAGCATTGTGTTTCCTGTCTAAAAGGTAAACAACATAAAAGCTCTTACAAATCCATTGATGAGTCCAAAACCAGTCAGTGTTTACAAATGTTGCACATGGACTTGTTTGGCCCTGTAAAAAATCATGAGTCTAAGAAGAAAAAGATTTTGTCTTGTCATAGTTGAGGATTTTTCTAGGTTTACATGGACTTACTTTTTACACTCTAAGGATGAGACTGCAGGTATTTTGAAGGACTTTGTCACCAAAGTTGAAAAACAATATGACTTGCCAGTAAAAGTCTTTAGAAGTGACAATGGAACAGAGTTTAAAAATAAGGAGTTAGATGATTTCTGTGTGTTAAAAGGGATTGTAAGGCAGTACAGTATCCCAAGAACACCAAAGCAAAATGGGGTGGTTGAAAGGAAGAACAGGACTCTCATTGAGGCTGCAAGAACAATGCTAGCAGATTCTGGTTTACCTCTGTCCTTTTGGGAAGAAGCTGTAAACACTGCTTGCTATGTTCAAAACAGAGTTTTAATCAACCCTAGACACCAAAAGACTGCTTATGAAATTCTGTTTAAAATCAAACCACTGATATCATTTTTCAAAGTCTTTGGCTGCCCATGTTTCATTTTAAATCTTAAAGATTCCATTTCAAAATTTGCAGCCAAAGTAGATTGTGGATATTTTCTGGGGTATTCTTCTAATGCCAAGGCCTATAAAGTGTTTAACACAAGGACTAAGACAATAGAAGAAACTCTGAATGTGAAGTTCAATGAACTTTCATCTTTGAAAATCCCAGCAAACCCTGCTGAGTTGTTTGATTTAGATAAATTCAAATTTGAAGATATTACTGTCAAAACTAACCTTGCAGGTACTCCACAATCTTCACAACAAGACTACAGAATAGATGTTGTGGTTCCAGACCACTACAAAGTCTATCCTGCATCAGAGGAAGCAGTGGTTCAAAACAACTGTCAAAACTCTGTCATAGCTGAGTCAGCCACTGTTGGCCACTCTTACCTTCAAACCACTTATTCACCCAGCCAATCCACTGTTCAATCATCTGTTGACAAGAGTCAATCATCTGTTGACAAAAGTCAGTCCAATCTTACACCACTTGGACCCATTCCTCCACCTCCATTTCAAACATCTGTTGACTCTTCAAAAGTGCCAACAGATGTTATGTCAACAGAGTCTCCAAACCTCTGTCCTTCACCACAAAATGCCATCATACCATATCAGGGAGACCTAATCTATCTAAGAGCTCATCCACCAGACCAAATCATTGGCAACATCAGAGAAGGTGTGCTCCCACAGATAATACTTCAATTCCGAAAAGAATTTCTTTCTTTCATAATGTAACTGTCCTTTAACGAGCATTCCACTGGCCAAATAGTTTGCATAATCAACGTACCAGGGATATGAGTCTGGGTCTTCGATTTGGAGGATCTGTTCATGAGGGAAGTCGTCATGGATTTCGTCTCCCTTTTTGTTGGGTGGCATTTCTTCGAGACGAGACAAATGAGCCTCGGCTGCAACATTTTTGCCCCCCTTCTTGTCTTTTATTTCTATATCAAACTCCTGCAATAAGAGAATCCATCGTATGAGCCTCGGCTTCGCGTCTTGCTTGTTGAAGAGATGGCGCAAAGCGGCATGGTCAGTGTATAAGATGGTCTTTGACAATATCAGGTACGAACGAAACTTGTCAAAGGTGAATACGACAGCAAGGAGCTCTTTTTTCAGTCGTCGTGTAATTTTCTTGGGCATCATTGAGGGTCTTGCTTGCATAGTAAATTGGGTGAAAACACTTGTCTTTTCTTTGCCCCAAAACAGCTCCTACCGCCATATTGCTTGCATCACACATTAATTCAAGGTAAAATGGAATTTATTAATCCAACCTTTTTGCAGTTGGCCGATAATAATCCCACCTGAGTTTATTCTTCCCACCAGTCCCACCTTTCAGACATTTTACTGTCAATGCACCCACCCGTTAACTCATACTAACGCCGTTAGCTGAAACACATAATTTAGGCGATTATTCATCAGACTTGAAAGAGAGATTTGAGACGAAGATATTGGCATGTTCAATTGTAGAAAGAAGCATGGTTTGATGGTTTAGTCGCCGTTCCGGTCATCCCATCCGAGGAGAACATCAACCTACAACCGACATACCGTGCTTGTTTCTGCAATTGAACATGCCAATATCTTCGTCTCAAATCTCTCTTTCAAGTCCGATGAATAATCGCCTAGAATTATGTGTTTCAGCTAACGGCGTTAGTATGAGTTAACGGGGGGGTGCATTGACAGTAAAATGTCTGAAAGGTGGGACTGGTGGGAAGAATAAACTTAGGTGGGATTATTATCGGCCAACTGCAAAAAGGTGGGATTAATAAATTCCATTTTGCCGTAATTCAAATGGTAGATCCTAATCTGGAGAAATGACAACCAGTGCTTCAACCAACTTTCTCTTTTGGCAATTGAACGCCTCAAGAAATTTTTCAGAAAACATGAACTCACGATCTTTTCCAAGAAGCTGAGTGAGTGGACGAGCTATCTTTGAGAAATCCTTGATGAATCTTCTATAGAAACTGGCATGACCGAGAAAACTGCGAATTCCCATAACCGTAGTAGGAGGGGGAAGCAACGAAATCGCTTCTACTTTGGCCTTCTTAACCTCGATCCCTTTGTCTGAAATTTTGTGCCCTAGAAAAATTCCTTCTTTTACCTTAAAGTGGCACTTTTCCCAATTAAGCGCCAAATTCACCTCTTGACATCGTGCCAACATTTTCTTGCGATTGCCTAGACAATGATCGAATGAACTTCCAAAACCCGATAATTCATTCATAAAAACTTCCATAAAGTCTTCGATCATGTCATGAAAGATAGCTATCATGCAGCGTTAGAAAGTGGCGGGGCGTTGTAAAGCCCAAACGACATCCTCCTATAGGCGAACGTGCCATATGGACAAGTGAAACTAGTTTTCTTGTGATCCTTGGGGTCAATTGGGATTTGAAAGTACCCAGAGAAACCATCGAGAAAACAATAGTACTGGTGCCCGGCTAATCTTTCCAACATCTGATCAATGAATGGTAGGGGAAGATGATCCTTCCTTATAGCATCATTGAGCTACCGATAATCAATACAAACCCGCCAACCCGTGACCTTTCTTGTGGGAATGAGTTCATTTTGAGCGTTGGTCATGACTGTCATACCACCTTTCTTTGGGACCACTTGAACAGGACTCACCCAAGGCGAGTCAGAAATGGGGTAGATCAAGTCGGCGTCAAGCAACTTAATTACTTCTTCTTTCACAACTTCCTGCATCTTGGGGTTAACTCTTCGCTGCCTTTGCACACAAGGGCGGTATTCATTTTCCATAAGGATCTTGTGTATGCAAAGTGAAGGCTAATATCTTTGATATCCATCGGCTTTCAGGCGATTGCTTTCTTGTGCTGCTTCAAAACATCCATCAACTTTTCTTTTTCTTCCTTTGACAAATCTGCTGCTATGATAACGGGAAGCTTGCAGTCTTCTTCAAGTAAAGATTACTCCATGTGGGATGGTAATTCTTTGAGTTCCAAGGATGGTGGTTCTTTAATTGAGGGCTTGGATTTTTCTTCAGGACTTCTTTCTGGGAGTTCAGATTCTTCGGGGTCTTCTTCAGGAAAAACTTGCTCAATACGATAACTTTCAAGGACCATGGGGCCATTCTCATCTGTCGAAGAAGCACAATCATCAAAATCATCCCCCTCCCCCAAAACATCACAGAGATAGTACCCTGCGATATAATCGAAGTCGGTGATGGGGGCAGACAGATCATCCTGGATACTTGGACACCGCATAACTTTTTGTAGGTCAAAACCCAGTTTTTCGCCATTGATCATTACTCTAAGTCTTCCTTCCCAAGCATCCAATAGAGCCAATGCGGTGTTGAGGAAAGGTCAGCCCAAGATGATAGGGCTCTCCCCCTGGTGTATCAATGACCATGAAGTCTATCGGGAAGATAGTATCGCTAAGGCCAATCAAAACGTCTTTTGCAATTCCTTGAGGGTACCGCACCAAACGGTTGGTTAGGAAAAGCTCCATTCTTGTGGGTCTCAGGGTCTGCTGCTGGAACTGTTGGAATATCAAAGCGCGCAAAATGTTGACGTTGATCTGTAGGTCGGCGACAGCTCTGGTGTAAATATTCTCCTCCACGGTGCAAGGGATGGTAACTTTGTCAAGAGGTGTTCTTCCTTAGATAATGGCTGAGCAGACTGTGTTGATGGGCATGATAACACCTTCTTCAAGAGTATCCTTTTGAGAGAGGATTTCTTTAAGAAATTTAAAGTGAGCGGGTAGTCTAAGCTGGTAATCGGCATAGGGGATGTTGAGATGAACTTCTGTTATCAAGGAATGGAACATGTGAAGTCTTTCCTCCATGGTGGGAATAAGAGCAGCTTCAATTTCTTCCTCTCTTGCTTCCAAAGGTAAATCACAAACTTCTTCCTTGATTTTGTCACACCCCAACCGATGGCGGAATACATCGGGGCAAGACTTGGGATAGATTGTTCAAAGACTCCATGACACTAGAATTCGTGACAATATAATTCAAAGATAAAATTTCATTCATAGCATAAACATTGTCTAAAAGATAACCGAAATACAAATTGTTTCATAAAGGAGGAGTACAACATCAAAATATAGAATTTAAACTAGCGTGTGTTTCTAGCCAAATCCTAAGTAGTTTTTCGTGTATACCCTGCATCAAACGTTTCATACAAGAGACATAACTCAAACCCGCGAGTACCACAACGTATTCCTAGCATATTCATGCTAGGTCGTTTAAATCTTAACAATGACCCATAAAGGGGGCAGTGTGCTAGTCCAATAGCGCTATACATGTTAAGTGGGCTAATAATAGTTAATGATTATGTCTAAGTATCTAAGAATCATAAGCATGGCAAGTAGCATATAAGTATGTGTAATAGATTGAGCATGTGTGTTTATGAAAGCATTAGTGTGTTTTGCATATGATACATGTTTACACCCCCAAAGTGATGAAGAGTAAAAAAGGGGACAAGAATGAACTCACCTTTGGGTGCGTCTTGATTTAGTTCCAAAGATAAGTCTCGGTTGTTTAAGATTTAGCTTCGATTAACTAGAATTAAGAATTAGATGGTCTTAGGTTTGAGTTTAGATTATAGATTCACGAGAGTCGTGCAAGCCTTTTAGGCAAACCAAAAGATAAATCACCTTTAAGGCAATCCGGATGGGCATGAGAATAAGTTAGACCAAGCACAAAATCATCATAGATGATTCGGATGGTATAAAGTTAGGAATGTGAATCCATTTGATAGGTTCATGTCATAACCACTTCGCTTATGGAATAAACGTGTGTTTTGGACACGGGATTTCCCCTTTCTAGTGTGGATAAATCCGTAGCACAAGAAGGGTCAAGAGAGTTGGTAAGGTAGGGTGTAACCACAAACCTTCCAATGATTAATAATAAGCTAGTAAGATAGAAACTTGAAAGTATATGTTTATATTATTATACAGTATAGCTAAGAAGTTTAAGTGAAGTTTGGGGAGTGATTTGGATGAGTCTTGTCTCTCCTTTGTCACCCAATACCATAGCACAAATCTTTCTAACATTAGATTGTTAGTAGACTTGGTTGGTTCCTTCACAACAAACTATCTTAGGACATAAAAATAATTCAGAAAACAACCACCTTTGGGACCTCTTTTAGGTGCTCTACCCTTATCACACTTATGTGGATAAATATGGGGAAGATCCTAGAGGTTTCTCCAAGGAGTTTTAGATGAAAAATGGAAAGAAAAACAGATGAGAAAAAAGGTTTGAGCTTGGAAAACTTACTGATGTGTAATCAGAAAGTTTGCTCAAAACTTGGAGGATTAGAGAGTGATTGTGGAGAGATTATGGATGAACAAAGGATTAAAGGGTGGAGAGGAGTGGTATTTATAAGTGGGGTGAGTTGGTTGGGTGTTTAATGCACTAATTAGGGCGGTTAGGGGTGAATTAGGTGGGGTTAGATGTGACGGTTGTTAATTATTGCTTACTGTTGTGCCACGAGATTTTAAAAAAAAAAATAATAATAACGAACGACACAACATAATACATATTATATGTTGTTTGTTATTGTTTGGCCAAAAAGTCAAAGTAGACTTTAAAGTCACGTTTTTGTCTTTTTTTTTCTTTTTTTTAATAACTAAGAGTATTATTAAGAATATATATATGTTTTATTAAAAAGAATAAATATATATCAAGATCTTAACTAAATGAGTTTCTAAATTGGTTAGGATAAAATATATTGACGACTCGACAAGAATTGTTTAATAAAGCATTTAAAATACAAGAAAATTAAAAATCACGCGACGTTACATAAAGTTTGCGTCACGTAGAATTAATAGAATAAATGAAATAGATTAAGATTAAATGAAATTGATAAATACTTTCCATTGATCATAAGCTCGGGTTTACAAGGGTATAAAATGACAAGTTACAAGAATACGAGGACTAGAATGGTAAATACAAAAAATACGAATGTTACAGTCTCCCCTACTTTAGGAAATTTCGTCCCGAAACTTATTCAAGTGGCTTGACTGAAAAGATGTGGGTACTTTTTCTTCATTTGCTCTTCATGTTCCCAAGTGAATTCGGGTCCATTCTTCGATTCCCAATGAACTTTGACTAGCGGGATACGTTTTCGTTTGAGTTGTTTGACTTCACGATCCGTTATTTCCACTGGTTTTTTGACGAAATGCATAGTCTCGTCAATTCGTACGTCATCAAGAGGAATGTGTATGTTCCCTTCGGCTAGGCACTTCTTCAAATTTGAAACATGAAAGGTGGGAGGGACATTGTTGAGTTCTTGGGGGTAACTCAAGCTTGTAAGCCACTTTCCCAATTCGCTCAATGATTTTGAATTGTCCAACATACCGTGGAGCTAACTTTCCTTTCTTTCCAAATCTGACTACTCCTTTCCAAGGAGACACTTTGAGGAGTACTTGATCACCGACATTGAATTAAAGGGGCTTTCGCCGTTTGTCAGCGTAGCTTTTCTGACGGCTTCGAGCAGCTAGAAGATTATCACGGATCTGGATGATTTTGTTGGTCGTTTCCTGGATGATTTCAGGACCAGTGATTTGTGCTTCACCAATCTCGTGTCAACATATAGGAGAACGACACTTTCGGCCATAGAGAGCTTCGAATGGAGCCATTTGGATGTTGGTATGGTAACTGTTATTGTACGAGAACTCGACAATGGTAGATGAGCATCCCAGTTTCCACCAAAGTCGATTACACAAGATTGAAACATGTCCTCAAGAGTCTGGATTGTACGTTCAGTTTGCCCATCAGATTGAGGATGAAAAGTTGTACTAAGATTAAGTTGAGTGCCCATGGCAGCCTGAAATATTTCCCAAAGACGGGAGGTGAATCGACCATCACGGTCTGAGATGATGTTAAGAGGAATACAATGACAACAAATGATTTCCTTGGTGTAGACATGGGCTAGCTTCTCCACTTTGTAATCTTCACGAATGGGGAGGAAGTGAGCTGACTTGGTTAAACGAGCAATGATAACCCAAATGCTATCATGACCGGATGATGTTCGAGGGAGCATGGTAATGAAATCCATGGCAATGCTTTCCCATTTCCACATGGGGACTTCGGTTGTTCAGGCAAACCCGACGGTCGTTGGTGCTCGGCTTTTACTTTGGAGCAAGTGAGACATTTGGACACAAAGAGAGCAATGTCCTTTTTCATACCGGGCCACCAATAATTTTGACGGAGATCTTGATACATTTATCCGCACCGGGATGAATGGAGTATCGGGATTTATGCGCCTCATTCATTATAAAAGTACGAAAGTCATTACGATTGGGAACCCAAATACGGTCAAGATAATAAAGAATCCCATCTGCCTTGGATTCCATGTGTAACTCGGCACCACAAGACATTTCTTCATATAGAGTATTTTCATTGACCGATGTATGCTGAGCGTCTCGAATACGATTGAAGAGATCATTTTTAAATTGAGAGCTACGAAGACGGTCAGTTTCTCGGATGTTGCATAGAACTGCATGACCTTTTTGACTAAGAGCATCGGCTACTTCATTCGCTTTACCAGGATGGTATCGAATTTCGCAGTTGTAATCGTTTAACGATTCGACCCATCGTCGTTGTCGCATGTTAAGATCTTTTTGATTGAAAATGTGTTGGAGGCTTTTGTGGTCGGTAAAAACAACACATTTTGTACCATAGAGGTAATGTCTCCAGATTTTTAAGGCAAAATGAGTGGTATAATTCTTTTCGTGGGTTTTGAGTTGTCTTGATGCGTAGGCGATGACTTTGCCTCGTTGCATAAGAACAAAACCAAGACCTTGATTCGATGCATCACAATACACCACGAAATCATCATTCCCCTCGGGAAGAGCTAGAATAGGAGCATTACAAAGCATGGACTTGAGAGTTTCAACGGCTTCTTCTTGTTTTGGACCCCAAATGAAAGGTTAGGATTTTTGAGTCAAAGAGGTGAGAGGTGTAGCAGTTTTGGAAAAGTTGGAGATGAATCAACAGTAGTAACCCGCCAATCCTAGAAAAGAACGAACTTCGGTAGGAGATTTTGGTGCAATCCAATTCTTGACAACTTCGATTTTGGCAGGATCAACATGAATGCCTTTTTTTATTCACAATGTGCCCAAGGAATTGAACTTCTATTAACCAAAATTCACATTTAGAGAACTTGGCATAAAGTCGTTCGGCACGTAAGAGTTCCAGAATCAAACGTAGATGTCGTTTATGGTCGTCTTCAGATTTGGAATAGATCAAAATATCATCAATGAAGACAATCACAAAACGATCCAAATAAGGTTTACACACTCGATTCATTAGGTCCATGAAAACTGCGGGTGCATTGGTTAAACCGAAAGGCATCACCATGAACTCGTAGTGACCATATCTTGTGCGAAAGGCGGTTTTTGGAACATCTTCTTCATGGATTTGAAGTTGATGGTATCCCGAACGAAGATCGATTTTTGAGAAACAAGTATCTCCTTGGAGCTGGTCAAAGAGATCATCAATGCGTGGGAGAGGATATCGATTTTTGATAGTAAGCTTGTTAAGCTCATGATAATCGATACACATACGGAAAGATTCGCCTTTCTTTTTAACAAACAAAACAGGAGCACCCCATGGAGAAGTACTCGGGCGTATGAAGCCTTTTTCGAGCAATTCTTGGAGTTGACTAGCAAGTTCTTGCATTTCGGAAGGTGCAAGACGATATGGAGCTTTTGCAACGGGTGTAGCACCAGGTATGAGATCAGTACGAAATTCAACAGAACGAGCGGGAGGAAGACCTGGTAGATCTTCGGAAAAAACTTCGGGAAAGTCACAAACGACGGGTATGTCTTCTATGCCCTTTCCTTTGTCTTTGGTTGTTACCACATGAGCCAAAAATGCAACATATTCCTTACGGATATATTTTCGAGCTTGGGTACAAGACATGAGTTTGAGTCCTTTGGAGGCTTTTTCACCATAGATTCGTAATGTGTCACCACTAGGAAGTGGTATACGAATAAATTTTTTTGAAACAAACGACTTCAGTACGATGTTTTGCAAGCCAATCCATGCCTACTGTGATGTCAAAACTTCCCAATTGCATGGGGTTTAGATCTATGGAGAAATTGTGGTCATTAAGATTCAAGGTGCAGTTTTTGATAAAATCAATAGAGATGGGTTCACCAATTGCGACTTCGACGGTGAAAGGTTCCGATAACTTAGATCGTGCACAAGCAAGTAAAGGTTCAAATTCTAGAGATACAAAACTCTTATCCGCACCGGTGTCAAAGAGTATAGAAGCATAAGATCCATTAACAAGGAATGTATCGTTCACAACATCATTTTCTGTTTGAGCTTGGGCCGCATTGAGGTTAAAAGCGCGACCCCTTGGTGGTTGATTTTGAGCCGGAGCTTGAACTTGAGCTGGTTGTTGCGGGTACATTGAGGAGCAAAATGACTAGGATCACCACACCTAAACACATGCACGGCCATTCCCGATAGCTAGAGGGGGTTGGTTGGCAACTTGAGGTGGGTTGTTTTGGGTTCTAGGGCAGGTTTTGCAAGTTTGCACAAGGTGTCCATAGCGGTTACAATTGGTACAGAAACGGCAAGCAGAGGTTGTTAGGTGATGAAAATGGCACGTGTTACATTTTGGGAAAGAGTCGGTGTAAGGTTTCTTGGCAGGCACTTGGTTAAGAGGAGTTGGAGCTTGAGCGTCGGTCGATGGAATGGTAACGGCATAGTTTTGGTTTCGGGGTTTACGTTTGTGGTTATTGCTATGGGTTGATGGTGGTTTTGGCTTCTTTAGGTTTGTCTGTGGGAATGGTGGTGGTTTGGTTGACGGTTTTGGTGGTGGTGTTTGGGATTGTCAGGGTTCCATCTCTTACTTGGTTATCGGAGAGTTTTGCGGCCATACGGATAGCTTCCTCAAGGGTGGTAGGTTTGGATCCTTCGACAATGTCACGAACACTGTTGGGAAGACCCTGGAGGTATCTAGCTATGATTTGACGGGTGGTGGTGAATTGGTTAGGGACAAGAACAAGAAGCTGCATATAACGGTTGGTATAGGTTGGGTTCTCACCGCTGTTTTGCTTGATTTTCCACAATTCCTCTTCAAGTCGCGCCATCTCCTGCGCGAGGCAAAACTCCTCAATCATGAGTTGCTTGAGTTCTTCCCACAGTAGGGATAGAGTGGCTTCGTTTCCACGGTTGACTCTTTCAAATTTCCACCACTCGAGTGCCCTTGACTTGAAGACACTCGAGGCATAGTGGGTGCGAAGGTCATCGGGGCATTCTCTATTGATAAAGATTAGCTCGATGTGGTCAAACCACTCAAGCATAGCGGATGCACCGTCATTTCCCGTGAAGGAGTCGGGTCGGTGTGAGTGAAATTGCTTAAAGGTGAAAGTGGTGGTTTTGGAGGATTCGGCTTTGGAGTCAACTGAACCGTGTGGGCTTGTGGATGCTTGGATTTTGCTAACCACTTTGGGGATGACCTTGGCCATTTTCTTGGCCATGAAAGAGAGCATTTTCTTGTTGGTGCTTTGTTTTGAGCTTCTTTGGTTCGACATGGAAGACATCTAAAGGATAAACAAGGGATTATGAGCTTTGATTAATGGTTTATTTGTATAAAGTTTGCATTTTGTCTTTGTTTTTAGAAATGAATTAAGCATTCAAAGCACATAGTGTCAAGTAGTTCAAGTAGCATGTAGTTTCACATTGTTTATAAAGCATAACACATAAGTATAAGCAAGTAAAGTGCATTTAGACAATATAAAGGAGCTTTGATTAATGTTGGTATGCGATTCTTAGTATTGTTTGGAGATTAGAGTACTAGAGATGCGAGTCTTGAGAGCCTTTGCGAGGAGCAAAAAAAAAAAGAAAAAAAAATAAATCGAATATATGTAGTGATGTCATAGCATGAAAACAACATTGAAAATAATATTAACATAAAATGAGGGGCTTGTTTTAAGCAAGCCATTGGAGTGTTCCGGAACGGAACTAAGACTAACCAAAGTGGTTGGAATTTACCTTTGAGTTTGAAAACATGCTTTGGCCTAATAGGTGGAAATACTCTCGCCGAACTTGCAGTTAACTGTATTCACCCTTCTAGTTACTACATGTTTCTTGTCATTAGTAAATTTGAGACTTTGGCGAGATAAAAAAAAACAAAATCAATGATTGAAACTAGTCGCTAAGTTGCGGATTTCACTCCTATCTTAGCGATGTCGTTTCTTTGAGTGTGGTTTGTACACTTTGCCCAACGTGGTAAGAAAATTAATTCTAACCTTCAATTGGTAAGTGTCCACTAGAACGAGAATTGTGAAATTTCCACCAAGGTGAGGATATCACTCCTATCTTGGTGTAGTTTCAAAAACACAAAGAATTTACGCGGATTGAAAGTTATCACCAAAGTGAGGGTTTCACACCTATTTCGGTGATTTCCTTTCGTTTGTGTTATACGAGCGTCTTCGAGTGTAGAGTAACCCACAAATAGGAAGGTAACTTTTTAAGACCAAAAGAATAGGGTAGAAGCAAGATAGGGAGAACAAGTATATTAAGCATGATAGAAGGAATGGTCAAAATGGTTCTTAACTATAGTCTAGGTCAAAAATGGCAATTTTTCCTAATTCCCTGTAGTAATGGCTCTGATACCAATCTGTCACACCCCAACCGATGGCGGAGTACATCGGGGCGAGACTTGGGATAGATTGTTCAAAGATTTCATGACACTAGAATTCGTGACAATATAATTTAAACATAAAATTTCATTCATAGCATAAACATTGTCTAAAAGATAACCAACATACAAATTGTTTCATAAAGGAGGAGTACAACATCAAAATATAGAACTTAAACTAGCGTGTGTTTCTAGTCAAATCCTAAGTAGTTTTTCTTGTATACCCTGCATCAAACGTTTCCTGCAACATGTATAAAATATCCGTCAACACATAAAGCATTGGTGAGCATACTAGTTTTAGTTTACATACATAGTATTTTAGAATGGCTTACTCAAATCTCATACTATAGCATTGCATATACATATCATACAAGAGGCATAACTCAAACCCGCGAGTACCACAGCGTATACCTAGCTTATTCATGCTGGGCCGTTTAAATCTTAACAATGACCCATAAAGGGGGCGGTGTGCTAGTCCTATAGCGCTATACATGTTAAGTGGGCTAATAATAGTTAATGATTTATGTCTAAGTATCTAAGAATCATAAGCATGGCAAGTAGCATATAAGTATGTTTAATAGATTGAGCATGTGTGTTTATGAAAGCATTAGTGTGTTTTGCATATGATACATGTTTACACCCCAAAAGTGATAAAGAGTAAAACAAGGGGACAAGTTTGAACTCACCTTTGGGTGCGTCTTGATTTAGTTCCAAAGATAAGTCTTGGTAGTTTAAGCTTTAGCTCCGATTAACTAGAATTAAGAATTAGATGGTCTTAGGTTCGAGTTTAGATTATAGATTCACGAGAGTCATGCAAGCCTTTTAGGTAAACCAAAACACAAATTACCTTTAAGGCAATCCGGATGGTCATGAGAATAAGTTAGACCAAGCACAAAATCATCATAGATGATTGGGATGGTATAAAGTTAGGAATGTGAATCCATTTGATAGGTTCATGTCATAACCACTTCGCTTGTGGAATAAACGTGTGTTTTTGACACTGGATTTCCCCTTTCTAGTGTGGATAAATACGTAGCACAAGAAGGGTCAAGAGAGTTGGTAAGGTAGGGTGTAACCACAAACCTTCCAAAGATTAATAATAAGCTAGTAAGATAGAAACTTGAAAGTATATGTTTATTAGATTGTTAGTAGACATGGTTGATTCCTTCACAACAAACTATCTTAGGACATAAAAATAATTCAAAAAACAACCACCTTTGGGACCTCTTTTAGGTGCTCTACCCTTATCACACTTATGTGGATAAATATGGGGAAGATCCTAGAGGTTTCTCCAAGGAGCTTTAGATGAAAAATGGAAAGAAAAACAGATGAGAAAGAAGGTTTGAGCTTGGAAAACTTACTGATGTGTAATCAGAAAGTTTGCTCAAAACTTGAAGGATTAGAGAGTGATTGTGGAGAGATTATGGATGAACAAAGGATTAAAGGGTGGAGATGAGTGATATTTATAAATGGGGTGAGGTTGTTGGGTGTTTAATGCACTAATTAGGGTGGTTAGGGGTGAATTAGGTGGAGGTTAGAAGTGATGGTTGTTAATTATTGCTTACTGTTGTGCCAAGAGATTAAAAAAATAACGAATGACACAACATAATACATATTATATGTTGTTTGTTGTTGTTTGATCAAAAAGTCAAAGTAGACTTTAAAGTCACGTTTTGTTTTTTTTTTCTTTTCTTTTCTTTTTAATAACTAAGAGTATTATTAAGAATATATATATATGTTTTATTAAAAAGAATAAGTATATATTAAGATCTTAACTAAATGAGTTTCTAAATTGGTTAGGATAAATTATATTGACGACTCGTCAAGAATTGGCAGGAGTAACATAAAAGAAGCGAGTAAAGGTGAACTTGGAATTTGTTTAATACAGCATCTAATACAAGAAAATTAAAAATCACGCGACGTTACATAAAGTTTGCGTCGCGTAGAATTTATAGAATAAATGAAATAGATTAAGACTAAATGAAATTGATAAAATACTTTTCCATTGATCATAAGCTCGGGTTTACAAGGGTATAAAATGACATGTTACAAGAATACGAGGACTAGAATGGTAAATACGAAAAATACGAATGTTACAGATTTGGGCCTTTATCTCTTCTTCGTCAGCAACATCTTCCATAGCATAAACATACATGAGGTTGTTTTTGACAACCTCAAGGTTTTCTACAAACTTCTTCAAGTCAAACAGTGGAGGGTCTGGTTCAGGTATGGATTCAGGTTCAAGTTCAAATTGACTCGGTGGTGGCGAGGAAAATAAGTGGGCTAATGGAGATGGCGTGTAAGGTGATGGGCTAGGGATAGGTACTGGTAAAGGTGGTGGAAATTGGTAAGGTTGGGGTAAGATGTATGGTGGCGAGTCACCCAAGTGATACATTCTGTCAAGTGCATCAGGTGATGGTGGAATAGGATCAAATGGTGGTGGAGGAGATCTAGGTGGTGAGGGTGGTTGAGAGCTTAATCGACAACCATTGACATGGTAAATTTCTTCAGTGGGGTTATGAGGAAATGGTGAATGGTTGTAAGGTGGTGGTTCAAGCGGGGGTGAATAGTGGCTGAAGTACTTTGGAAGATACCAGGACTAGTCTTCACAGTTGTGGTAGAACAAAGGCCCATCACAATATTCACAGAACTGCTGAACATATAACCCCTCATAATCGAAAAAGATCTCTGCCATGAACCGATCTTCATCCACACGATCCATTTGAAAAAGCTAACAAAAGAAATCTGGCAAAGTAATCAGTACCAAGCAACTTAAAACTTTTCTTTGGAATATGTCGTATCCCCGGCAACGGCACCAAAAACTTTGATGTCGTGTGGATTAGGTCTTTTTTAAACGTCCTTTTTAAAGCCAACACTTTCCCGAAAGAAGTGTCAAGACTCGGTGAAAAAGGGTAATTAAAGGTGACCTTCAAATTAAAACACTTATCGAAGTTTTAAATTTATAAAAGTAAAACGATATCTGCTTACTAGTCTAAACCCACACGATAGGCAAGTGGACCTATCGAGTGTAGTATAGGTAATAGCATGTACCGAGTATCAAACCCTAAGATACAACTTCCCCTACTCAGTTTCAAGTTGCTTAAATAAAACCAAAGGTAAAGTAAAATAAAGGAAAGAGAATGAGAGTGATTAGTGTAAAAATCAATACCGACACGAAGTGTTGCTTCGGGATCCAACTTTATCTTGAGACGGATTAATAGTAATTAGTTTATTAAAGTTGTTTGAACAAGTGCGCACTTATGCTTAACGTGGAGTTACAGCATTCTCCAGAGATGAATGTTATCACAAAACAAGCTGTGTTCTTGTGTTAAAGTGAGGGTCTCCCGAACCGGTAAGCTCACCTCTCAATACTGACAGAGATACAACTCAAGACTGTGTATACCCAACCCTAAATGATCCACCTCCCCAATACAACAATAATGACATCCAGACACTTAAAACTTTTATGGACAACTTGCCGGTGGCCGGAGCATGACCAAACAAGTAACCACTTGATATCATAAAAGAGTCGTGACCAATCGGCGCACGTGCATCTCTTACTTGAATTAATTAACCTTTTAACAAGTGAATGATCTATCACTATCTGTGAGGCAGTATAATGATAAAAGAAAATAAAGACCGTTTTCTTTTAACACGGGTTCATCAATACTTAACCTGCGCCAAAGCTATCACATAGACCATGAAGCTAAGTCACAAGATTAAGCCTTGGTTTATCACTAGGACCAAGTATAAAGACCGTACCAACCCTAAGTGAGATCTTGAAAGTATAGGATTAAATCACTAAGTGTGTGTATTTCTACCCACAAATGGACCAATCACTACTCGTGGGATTAGGTTAACTCACAAGTGCATGGGTTGTTACACACCATGGGTACACTCATGAGTCCCCCTACTTCCTACCAAGACACCCACAAGACCATAGACTAGTTAATTAGTTAGTTAATTCATCAAACAAAGTTTAAGTGAAAAGAGTTAAACAAGAACACAACACCACTTAACAAACTAAAACTATATAATCCATACCAAGATAAGTCTTCACCCTAGCAACACTTGATTAATCTAGCCAGACATTGGCTGTACAACTATCACACTATCTTTGGTGTATGAAAAACACATAGTTGTGAGTGTAGGTGGATTAAAGAAGGTGTTTTGGATGAGTTTTAGTGATCTCTCTCTCAACAGGTGTTTATGGAGGGAGTGATCCAAGCTCCAAAGGTCACTTACAAGACCTTAAAGGTGGCTGAAGTGTGAGTAAAACTCGGGTGAAATGGGATGCCCAAAATGAGGAGTGGAGGGCTCCATTTATAGGCAAATCAGCTCAAGCACGCCCCTGACATCGTTTTGGCATGCCCCGGCTAGACAACGAGTAATGTTGTAGAGTCCTTGCATGCAGAATTGTCTTGTACCAGGGCAAGCACGCCCGTGCATATGCTTGTGGCACGCCCGTGCATCTTCAGGTTTGTAACTGTCTTGTCAGTCTTGGTCGGTTTGAGCCTTGGAGAACACGCTGCATTAAAGCACGCCCGTGCACTTCAGAAATCCTCTGATTTGACTCCTGTTGACTTGAAAATGTTGACTAGTTGACCTGGAACAACTGGCACCGTCATGCACTACCCTGAGTGCGGTCGTGCTTCATCTGGATCTCCGCAAAAAGTCTTCAAATCCTTGTCTTTAAGCCGGTTTTCACTTCATTTCACTTTTCACCTTCAATACCTGCAATTATCATCAAAAGAAAACAAACCGTAACAATACCAAGATAAAAGCCCGATTTTGGGTGATAAGTAAGTGAAAACATGTATATAAAACCTGCTAATTTTGGGACTCATCAGTGGTCTTACCATTTTTCCATCGACTAATCATCTCCTTTGTCGATTGATACTTCAACCCTACCTTTCATGTTTCAATTATTGATCACATACACTACATAGTACTGCCTGCTTATCGAAGTGGATGTCGCTAAATGGTTTCTCCAACTGATTTAATCTGTACTATGTGCAATCCTCGGTGTTTCGATGTTATTATAAAACTAGTTTCCAAAATTTATTCATTCTGCCCTTCCTATCTGTTCGGTCTTTTAGTCATAAACTCACCTACGTTGGATTCATACAAGAAATCATTTCCCTAACTTTTGACACACCATAAGTGCAAATCTCATAGTGAAGGCCTAAATGTTTTTGGGCACATAAAAAAAATTTGTTAGCATGAAGCATTTTTCTTCTTGAACCAAATGTCTGTATATACCAAATCAAATCAAGTGTTTCCAAAACAAACCCTCAAATTCACAAAAAACGTTTTCTGAGAGTTCACCTACCACAAGGTTGTACATGTTAGGTTTCTAGACCTGGAAATTCAAAATTTAAGTAAAGGAGTGTGTCGTTGTATACACATGTTTTGAAGTCTACATAAGTCATCTTCAAAGGAAAGTTGATGCCACATGTCTTATCATAAATTACGTTTTCAAGAATTCTGGAGTGGATCATTTATAAATTTACATTATACCCCTGACACTTTATATTATGAATAAAAAAATCTTGTACAAAATGGTAGGTGAATATTTACAACGATTTCGAATCGTAAAATTTACTTGAAAATAATCACCTGAGGATGGAATGATCTAAAAATTTATATACATTGCCTATACCAGTTTAGACCCTTGAAAATAGCATGCTTACCACCACAAAACTTTGCAAGTACCTATTCCTTTTATACTACCATGACAGTCTTTTAGTTGTAAAGTTGAGTTTTTGGTAGATGAACTTCATACGATCCCTCGACCGATCGCTTATGTCCGATTAAAAATCTTCCATATTGTAACACCACAACCGATGGCGGAAACATCAGGGTGTCACGTAGTGACGATTTTCCAAAAGCATATGGTATTTAAAATTCAAGTTCCAATAATGGAATTTATTACAACGAAAAGAAAACAATACTAAATGTTCGACATCAAACTAAACCAAAGACCAAATAAAATTAAAACTAGACTTCAACTTTTATCGTCCAAAGCACGTTGAACTTCAAGCTGCATTATTCCCTGAAACATGTTTAAGTTGGAAAATGTGGGGGTCAACTATAAATAGTTGGTGAGTAATACATTTATTTAAAAAAAAAAAATTTAATGACCAAAGTTTTGTAAGTCATGTCTACATGTCAAAACAATTTGTAATAATATCAAATGGAAACAATGGTGTTGTATAGTCAACCCTAATGACAATGACGTAACTCAATGAGCTAGTAAAAAGCTGTTTCAATTATCCCTGAATTTATGCGGGGGATGGGCTTGTCGAACCTATAGCGATATAATCTACTACAGTTGGCTTGATCAAAGTTAATGACTACACTGAGGCGGGTTCATCAACTAATAATAAAAACAAATGCGTAAAGATATAATCAAGACAAAAAGTAAACATGTTTCACCCTAAAAATATAAAAACATTAAGAATCCCAAATGTAAAACTCACCTTAACCACCAAGAATCCCAAATATGTAACAAGTATACGTGATTCCCAAAGAAATCAGCCTAGATTAAGCATTATAAAATCTAAGTACAAGTATAACAAGTCTAAGATTTCTAGATCGATTGATTAGGGTTTTCTACTTTGGGTGAAATAGGTCGAAATGTTTGATTTGGTGAAATTAAATTACACGAATTTGTTTAAAAAAAATTTCACGACAAGATTTACAATTTTTTTTTTATTTTGAAGGTTTAATGAAATGAAATCGTTGATTAAATATTTATTAAACAGTTAATTATTAAATGTTTCACCGAAAAAATTAAGATAATAAAACTTATTAGTTGAAGTAATATTTATAAAAAGGCTTAACATCATTTTTTTTATAAATAATACAAAGATTTTGGAGTAATTGAAACTAATGATACTATAGTCTTATGTATTAGTATTCTTAGACTATATCGAGTATTTCAAAATTAAATATGGATCCAGACATACAAACCAGAAACATATTTGAAGCATATCATGTTGTCGTGTAGTCAAAACCATATTTTTTTTCAAATGCTAATAAATTTATGTTAAATAAAATACTTGTTCACTATGCGAGAAAAACATATGAAGGGAAAAATTGAGCAAAATAAAGTCTATTAGTTTATGGTTTTCAAGTTTTTAATCATAGGTGACTTCTGTACATTTATTTGCAAGTTTCTAATTTCATGCTTAACTATCGAAACTGTCACACTCTCAAATTCCCACGTGCGGAGTTCTACCGCGAGGCGCGTGACACACCAGGATCCAAGTCAACGGTCACAATAAACGACGTCTAAATGTAAAAACATACGTAAATAAAAACCATGCATAAGATTAAAACCAACATTCGACAGTGCGGAAGCATTCAAAGTTTACAAAAGTCATGCATAAATAAAACATAAGTTCAAAAGTTTAACAATCCCAAAACATGCAAATGCGACCCTAGACGCGAGACGACTCCAGTGCGACTCCGTGCGCCTATCTGACAGCTGCTACCTTAGCGACCTGAGAAAACATGCTAAAAGAGTCAACATATAATGCTGGTGAGTTCACAGGTTTTATTTAAACGTTTAAAGTGATCCTTCGAAAACTGTTACCATCACTGTTACTACTATGCTTGTGAGAACGCTAGCTAGGCGCAGAATAAGATACTACTACGGGTGAAACCATTGCTGACTATGCCGTTTACTGACCCTTATTTCCTATGGACTACCGTCATCACCGGTAGGCCTTGTTTTATTAGAGACAATATGCACCCGCCCGGCCTCCAGCCGTCGAGTGGGGCTTGTCAGTTCCCAATAGCGCTATCCACATTTCCCCGCCATATTTCAATGTTAGTGGTTTCTAAGGGACTTTTTGATGAACCGTATAGTAATAATATGTAAGCCACAGTATAACGTGAAAACGAGCCATAAGTCATAAAAGAGTTTTAAGCATGTTTCTCCCCCGAA
Source organism: Ambrosia artemisiifolia (assembly GCA_032199755.1). Classification (NCBI taxonomy): domain Eukaryota; kingdom Viridiplantae; phylum Streptophyta; class Magnoliopsida; order Asterales; family Asteraceae; genus Ambrosia; species Ambrosia artemisiifolia. Next base: position 17,863,382 of record CM063520.1, read on the forward strand.
AGCAAAAACCAGTAAAAAGTGAGCCATGAACTCACCTTAGGTTGCGTCTTCCGTTAATGACTAAACCGTTTATGTGATATGAGTAAACCGTTTGTATGATATGTTAGCCCCAACTAGTGGCGACCTATCATAAGATATGTGTCAAGTTAGACTAATAACCCGTCGGGTTCATTAGTCCCTAAGTCCAGTCCATGACCATTATGTGTCCGAAAAACGTGTTTGACCAACAACCAGACTATGTAAGACAAGACTCGACATCCCATTGGTGACCCGACATTCCACGTGTTCATCTTGTACACAAACATATACAAATCATGCAACTTAGTACTTAACATGTGTTAAAGTTCAACGAGTCTAACACATAGGTCAAATAACGCACAAATGAGTCCATACACATGTTACTATGTTACTAGGCATGTCACGGGGTTCCTAGCATGTTCCTAGGTGTCAAATCGGGTTTCGGAATATCAAAATACACTTATAACAGCAGTACACGCGATTAGGAACTTAGCATGCAATTAGGAAAAGTCAACTGGTGACTGGGATTGGTCAACAGGCAATTAGGATGCTAATCGCCTACCTTAGCAGGCGATTGTGGTCCTAATCGCCCCTTAAGGGGCCTAATCGCCTACCACAGCAGGCGATTGTGAGGCTAATCGCCTGCTGCAGCTGCACGTTGCAATTTCGCACGTTTAACCCTCCAAATCAGATCCGAAACATGTGTAAACACCCAATATCAATCCTAACACATTAACAAACATATTTCAAGCAAAACCCCTAAGTTTTCATCATTCTAACAGTCCCGAATGCGAACGTTTTCCCAAAATAGTAAACTTAAGATGTAAACATCACATCAACATGCAAGAACTTTCCCTAAATAGCAAATATCCAGATTTCATCACATAACCACGTTGTCCGATAGTATCCTACTGCTCTAGCATCATCCTAAAGCAAACCCTAACATCATACAATCAACAACACACCTCATAACCTCCTTAATCATTCAAAACCATCCAAATGGGTCAAAATATCAAATATCAACAATACACAACCAAAAACATCCAAACTCCTAGAACATCATCATACTAACTCATAACAGCCATAAATACCTTAATAACACAAGAATAATCATGTTTTAATCCTAAAAATCCTACCTTTAAACACATATAACACATATAACATGCATAAAGGTTTGGGTTTGTTTAAAAACGGTTTTTAATGGATTTTCAAAGACAAAAACATTTAAAAGTCAGGTCTGGACTTTTAGGGAACAAAATATAATCATTTAAAGGTTTGGGTTTGAAGAACACACCTTGGATTTAGGAGAAAATGATGGATAAAGCATGGAAATGGTTGTTTTGATATAAAAACGAGTTCCAGAGGGTGTTTGGGTGTTGGTGTGGGTTATGGTACGGCTAGGGTTGCACAAATGGTGTTTTAGAGGTCAAGGGTGGTATTTATAGGCGTTTCTAGTCGTTTAAAACACGTCAGGCGATTGTGCAACCTTATCAGGCGATTAGGGCTGCTAATCGCCTACCATATCAGGCGATTAGCCCCCAATCGCCCCTTAACCCAGCTCAATCGCCCCCTAAACGTTGCTAATCGCCCTCCTGTAGGCGATTAGGCTTCCCTAATCGCTTGCAGGGCCTGGTCTTGGGTATTTGGCGCGTTAAACCCCGTTTTAACATATGTTAACACGTTTTCACATACCGACAAGTCACACAATGATTATAAACACATAATACATGAAAACAAACACGTTCACACTCGTTTACCAATTCCCGGGACTCGAGACTTGCGTGTGTTAAAACCCCAATGATGCACGACTCATGTAGAGGATGTTGTTTGACACGAAAACAGGATTATATGATCATACAAGTTACAAAACCAGGTGCGGAAACCCTGGCTTTGAACAAACTGATATAAACTCAAATCAAAACACAATCAAAGTCATTTTCAATACTTTTCATAGATTAACTCATTCATAAACTTGATTACAATATCCAAACAGTTAATCTAGATCACACACACACTATCTCAAACCTCTCTGGAACAACACCTGAAAACACACACACCTAATGACTCTCTTAACCTTACAAAATCAAAAAATCTATATATAGGCACTGCACATTCGCCCACTTTGAATGGTCGAATGTGAGTGTTTTCCACATTCGCCCATTTCCATGGTCGAATGTGTACTTCAGTGTAGTCCCATTTCCAGATTCGTCCACTTTACTTTACCTTCGCCCACTAGTTTCCTTCCTTCGCCCATATCAGACTACATTCGCCCAATCAGCCTCTCTAACACATGTTAACTATCCAATCACTAGTCGCAAAACGCATCTACAAACTCCCCCTCAACTATTGATTGGATCGTTTTCTGTCCTCGTCCATGGCTTTGTTCAGCAACTTGATTCTGAGCAAATTCTTCTGTTCTTTCGTCATCTCAGGCTCTAATCTTCTCTTCACTGGCTTTGACACGTTCGCCATCTTCACCATCTTGCCAAGTTTACCCTCCAAACTACTACCCGCATTTATGTCATATGCAAAGCAAACACCAACAACTTGTGTGTATTTCTTTGCTTGATCTGCATCGTTCGGCTCATGATGAATCGGATTATAAAAGAGCTTGATGATGTCTTCAAAAGTACAATTAATCAACCACATAGGATCAAATACATGCACATGCTTGTATTTATCCTTTCCATCTCTCAACACAAACACCGCTTCTGCCTTTCTCCAATCGTAATACCAGAAAATGAAGTCGGCACTGAAGTGTTGTGGCATGGGCATCAAAGGTATCTTTCTCATCACTTCAGGTGCCTTATATATCAAGGTAACCCTCTTCAACTTGGTTCTGGGATCAATATCCCTGTGAACTTTCCTCCGGGGATATTGAGGTTTAAATCTGTTCCATCTAGTTCTGCTTTCCCAAACCAGCTTGTCTGCACACCAACCGACATGAGTGTTATTGACTGAAGCACCAGACATAGGGAATCTGCATAAATCTCTAACCGCCCAGTATGGTAGAGTCAGCAAGTCAATGAATCTGTAAAAATACAAGATCCCTGATTCCCACTTGGCAGCTAGACACTTCAGCCTGCCTAAGTATGTCCACCCAAGAGCTCTGCCTCTGAACTTAGCATTGTGAAATCTATAAAAGTTTCCTTGCGCTTCAGGCTTCGGTCGGTTCTCATCCATCAATCTTAACTTCTTCAAATAATTCTTCAATTCATCAGACTTATTTGAAGACTCTGGCTTATCAGCTCCAAATACCTTCTCCACAAACTCAGCACTTCTCTGCTTAGCTTTCTTCTTAGCAGAAGTATTAGGAATCTCAGTAAAATCAGGAAACACCACATCTTCATCAGTTTGTCGAAAATATTGTGGGTATTCCTCATGTGTTATATCTTCTATCTCCACTTCTTCAAACTCAGGGGTGTCTTTGTCATCAGAGTGACTTCCAATATCCTTTTCAGGAATATGTGGAATTGACTCATCTACAATGAACTCTTCAAATGTTTTCCCTACTCTCTGTGCAAGCCCATCCAAAATCTCTTTTGCCACAGATGCAGGTACTTCCCCTTCTTCAAGATCAGGATCGTTATATTCCAATTCGTATCTCATATCATCAGTTTGGAATATTTCAGCAAAACGACCTGTGAACTCAATGGTCCATTCTCTTCTTTCTAACATGTCCTTATATACTTGTTTAGCATCGTCAGTCAAGGACCTCACCTTCTCATTCCAAAACACACTCTCATCCGAATCAACATTCTCACCTTTCTTCTTCGAACTCGATTCACCAGTATCTTTCTTCTTCTTTGAAGGTGGCCTTTTCTCAAATGTAAACTTCGAAGTATCATCTCCTCCATCATCATCATCATCACTACTCTCATCCTCCTTCTGACTTCCAGAACCCTCAGCATCATCATCATCATCATTATTATCATCCTCATCATCACTCTTTTCCGATTCTTCATCGTCTTCATCATCATCTTCTTCTTTATCAGATTCAGACGGTTCAAAATCAACCTGTTCTACTTCTTTTTCTTTATCTTCCTCACCCTCCTTCAACTTGGGTGCAACATTGTACAGATTATCAATCAGCTCACTAAGGCGTTTGTTCTCAGCCTTCAACTCTTTATTATCTTCTTTGATTGCCTTGAATCTGTTTTTATTCCTCAAACACTTTCCTTCAAGCTTTTTGTTCTTAGCTTCTAGCTTCTTCACCTTTTCATCAATTTCATCCTGATTCGACTTAGAAGCTACTACAATCTGAAGCATCTTTTCCTCATTTTGCTTAAACTTGGCTATTTCAGCTTGCTGAGCCACAATCATCTTCATCATATCGTCCATCTTCTTATTCACTTGCTTCATAACTTCGTTATCCACAGTGACTTTCTTTGACTTGGACTTAGATCTTGAAGGCTCAACTTCAGCTTCTTTCTCCTTCTGAGGCTTTGTAAACAAGTTAAGTACATTATCCAGTGCAACATTGAACTCATCCACTGGTAATGTTGTTGCCTCTTTAGTCTTTTGCTTCTTTGTGGCTGGTGAAGATTGTTTTGATGACGTTCCAGCTTCAGGTAATCTCTTCCCTCTCAAAAGTTGGTTTAACTCTTTTTCTCTCAGTTGCTTTGTACTGGTTTTCTTGGCCATGGTTTTGTGTTTAGGCTTAGGCAAGTTCACAACTACAGTTTCACCTTCATTCAACTCATCCATATTCACACCTAACACATCATCTTCAGCACTAACAGCTTGCTTGCTCTTCTTAGCTTCAGCAATAGATCTGTTCAATGATTCAGACTCACCAACCAAAGTGGCCTTTTGTTTGGTGGCCCTGACATTCTCAGCATCCGAATCCCATTGTTCTTCAATTTCTGTCTCTTCCGAATCTCCAGACTCTTCATCCACCAAACTTGTACCTTTCTTAGCAGTAGATTTCTTTCTCACAGCCTGTTGCTTTGAACTTCCCTGGTCAGTCTTTCCTTTGCCCTTCCCTTTGGCTCCAGGATTGACTACTTGTCTTTTCCTTTTTGTATTTGCATCAGCATATACCAAAGGATCATCGTTGTCAGAATCACTATCAGGATGCCTTGCTGTATTCTTTCCAGGATCCATGTAATCCTCTCTAGCCAAGGCTCCAAACAACCTTCTGTAAGGTGGTCTTTCATTATCCGGCACACCTTTATAACCTTTCATTCTCACCAAGGTTCTAATGTTCATGTGATCCATAGCAAGTATCTGAGTAGGATCTTTCCTCAGATTAGGATACTTGTGATCAAAGATCATCATCAAGAATCTAGGGTAAAGCATAAAATACTTCTTCTTCAAACCCTTCAGCATCTCCAGCATATGATCCAATATCATCCCAGCAACATTAAATGGTTTGTTGAGAGTCAACGCAACCATTAATGAGCTCAAACTCTTCCTCATTACATCATAACCTCCACTAACACAGCCAAATACATGTATGATAACATGAGCAAAATACTTGAACTGCACGCTCAGTTTCCCTTTATACATCGAACCATCAGTGATCGGTCCTTTGTATTTCATTCTAAGAAAACAAGCTTTCTGCTCAGTCCATGAGAGTTCTCTTGGATCCTCACTAACTTCAAATTTAATCTGGAGAGCTTCTCTGATGTCAGTCTCTGTAATGAACATCTCCATATCCTGAATCTTGCTTCGTATGATGGTCTGATTATCAAAGTAATCATACTTAGCGTTGTTGTAGAAATCCTCAACTATATCCTTGTAGATGATAGTTGGTGTAGCTAAAGCATAAACAACTCTGCTTCTCTTCAAGAATTTGATTATCTCTGTAAACTCCACATTCTTCTCAACATCTCCCAGATACGCACAACAATTATGATTCTTCTCAAATGGCCATTTGCTGCCGCTTGATGATTCACCTTCCTGAACAGGTTCTGGGATAATATCAGGAACAACATTCTCAACAGGAATCTCTATATTCTCTTGTTCCTCAGCCATCTGTGACATAAAATCAAAAATAAACGTCAAAACAAGAAATCGACAAAAATTCAAAATTTTAGGTTTTAAGAATTCCACATTCGCCCAAAAGTTATGGTCGAATGTAGTTTATTGTGGCCGAATGTGCAATCTGTTAGCCGAATGTGGAATAGTTTTAAATACAATATCACATTCGTCCATTTTATAGTTCCTTCGTCCACTTCTATTCCACCTTCGTCCAAACGACGAACCGAAGGTGAAATAGGTTTTACCCAAAATTCAAAAATTTTGCAAAACATGTTTTAAACACTTGATTTTGATCAGGAATTGTTCTAACATGGCCGACTAAGACTCGTGTAACATCAATTTCCCCTAAATTTCATTCTATATCAGTTTACATTAAGAATTAGGGTTCTAGTATGTTCAATCGATCAAACAATCCTTAAATGATGTTAATAACCTAATTCATGTAAACTTCTCCCCCTAAAACTGATATGGAATGAATTTCTATCAACATTAAGCATTAACAAACACTGAAAGACCATTAACCCTAAAACCCTAGACGCGGTTAGAAAATCAACAATTCCGGTCTTGTTTCAGCTCCATTACCTGTGATTATTATATGAAAAGGATCAGGAAAAGTCAGGGAATCAATCGCTCAATCAAGAAAAACAAAGGCAACAAGGTCTGGCACTCGGGAAAAAAATTTGAAAAATTTTGAATGAATGGGTCGAATCTGATATTGGCATATATATAGGAGCTACCTTCGTCCGTTCTTTGGGTCGAATGTGGGATTTTTCCACATTCGCCCACAAGCTAATGTGCCCGAATGTGAAATGTGCACCCGGATGTGAAAATCAAGTACCCAACCCACATTCGCCCGTTTTGGAGCAACCCGAAGGTAGAAAATTTTCCACATTCGTCCCATTTAAGGGGCGAATGTGAAATGGAAAATTCTAAAAATTTTGCCAAATCACGAATTCGAATCCCGTTCAACATTTTTCAATCCGTTAAACTTCCAAAACACAAATTTTCACTTTTAGAATGATACAAAGCCCAGCTGGTGTTGTCAAATCTCAGAAATTGACTATCAAGCATCCCCGGTTATCAAAAATAAAGCAGAATTGCAAAAATTTTGGATTTTTCTGAAATTTTATCAAAACACACCTAAAATCTTTTTGGATTTTGTATCTTTTTGACAATAAAAGTAAATTGCAACAAAATAAAATGCATCAAAGTAAATGAAAACAGTAAACATTTTGTGAATTCCGGTCAGAGGATCATATCAGTTTTCTGAGAAATCTGATCACAGCGTTGATCTTAATATTATCATTAGAAACAAAATGTGACACGGCAATTGCTGATATTGTGGTCCACGTAAGCTCACATGCAGACAATTACGCAATGCTTTAAAATGATACGAGTTAGATGTATTAGACTAACACGATGTGGTGCACACACACATGACATACTCCCGTATCAAGTAATTGCACAAAGCTTCGTCGTAACGCGTGATTATGCCAGAGTTATCCGTAAAAGTTACAAAGTATATAGCACAGAGGTGTACAGGTCAGCAATTTAATGCAGCAGAGTAACATGTGCGTATACACTAGGTTGAGGCTGATATTAATCACTGATTTGCATCAGATGATCAATACGATGTAATAATGATCTATGATCAATTAAAACATAAAGTTCCTCAATTCGGTAACTTCCGGTTTTGGCAATTAAGCTCTTTTAGCAAATATTCTGATAAAACTAGGTCCGTAAATCAATACGACAAAAGTTTATCAGAATATCCCGGATAACCATAACATAACGACCCGAAACCTCAGATTTTGGCAATCCTATCAAACGAAATTACGGTACTAAGACCATATGCCCATGAGGTGTTCAGCCACGAACGCGTAGTTCGTTATGTTTGTATCACTAATGCACGCAATATTTAGTCTACGAAGCCTATCAGCATATCACACGTAGTCAACATACGCCTCATATACTATACAATTCTTTAGCCTGTGTCAGATCCCCACTGATGTACTATCATTTCCTCTGTTTTACCAGGAAATCATTTTGATTTTCTAATTTTTTTAGGTCTATTTGAATTTTATAATGTTTTTGGTTTTTCTGATAAAATGGCTCCCCCTAAAATAAAGAACATATTTTTGGGTTTTAATTTTCTGAAAAACAATAAAACAAAATTTAAAAGAAACAATCCACTCGAAAGCATCAACTTCTTTGAGGATTAACCAATCCCCTCGAAAGCATCAACTTCTTTGAGGATTACGATAGTAAAGAGAAATTTCCAATTAGCAAAGAGAAATTCCCAATTAGCAAAATATAAAATCTAAAAACTAAAAAGCGATAAACCGAGGTGCCGATTAGTCCTGTTTTTCCTTTATATTGTTTACTTTTAAAAGATATTCAAAGCGTGATCGATCAAAAGCTTTTGTAAACAAATCTGCACGTTGGTAGTCAGTATGAATTTTGATCATATCGATCAATTCCTTAGCGTAACAATCACGGATAAAATGATATTTGATCCGGATATGTTTCGCTTTAGAATGATTTTCAGTATTTTTAGTTAAAGCAATTGCGGCTTCGTTGTCACAGTGAATAGGGGTTTTAAGAAACTGCAAACCGTAATCCACCATCTGTTGTTGAATCCAGAGTACTTGCGAACAGCAACTCGAGGCTGCAATGTACTCGGCTTCACAAGTAGATAGAGCCACGGAAGTCTGTTTCTTGCATTGCCAGGTGATTAACCTGCTCCCTAAAAACTGGCAACCGGCTGTAGTAGATTTGCTATCTTTGTCGCAGCCGCCCCAATCTGCATCACTAAAAGCGATAAAATCAAAATTATCATCATTAGGGTACCAAAGTCCTTTTGAGGGACAACCCTTCAGATATCTAAGGATACGCTTGACCGCCGTCAGATGACTTTGTTTCGGCTTCGATTGATAACGGGCACAGAGACACGTTGCGTACATAATATCTGGTCGAGACGCCGTCAAATACATCAGAGATCCGATGATTGCTCTGTATGTAAATGGGTCCGTCAGCTCCCCCTTAGCGTCCACTCCAATCCCGTGATTGGGTTGAATCGGGGTATCCATCGGCTTTGAGTCCTCCATCTGGAACCGGCTCAAGATGTCGGAGACATATTTCGTCTGGTGAATGAAGATCCCGTCGGGTCTTTGGTCCACCTGTAAGCCTAGGAAAAACTGCATCTCCCCCATTGCGCTCATTTCGAACATTTCCTGCATGACAGTTTCGAACTCCCTGCATAAAAGCTCGTTAGTTGAACCAAATATTATATCATCAACGTATATCTGTACTAGAAGCAAATCATCTCCCGTCTTTTTCGTAAAGAGGGTGCAATCGACGAGGCCGCGCTTAAATCCTTTGGAGATGAGGTATGTACTTAGCTCCTCGTACCACTGCCTCGGAGCCTGGTGCAAGCCATATAAAGCTTTGTTTAGCACGTAGACCTTATCCCGGTGGATTGGGTCCTCAAAGCCTGGTGGCTGCCCGACAAACACCTCTTCCTTGACTTTTCCGTACAGAAATGCGCTTTTAACGTCCATTTGATAAACTTTGAATTTCTTGTATGAAGCAAACGCAAGGAACATCCGAATAGCTTCGATTCGTGCTACCGGTGCATAGATTTCATTATAATCAATCCCTTCGATTTGATGGAAACCCTGCACGACCAATCTGGCTTTGTTACGAACAATAACCCCACGATCATCCTTCTTGCACTTAAACACCCATTTAGTGCCTATCTTCTTTCTATCCGGCGGCAAATCCGTGAGCGTCCAAACTCCTAATTTCTGGAATTGTAATAACTCCTCCTGCATAGCTTCCACCCAGGCATCATCCTTCAAAGCGTCCTTGTATGTCCTTGGCTCTACCTGCGACACATAACACGCAAACGACCAATCATTTTGACTACCAGATTGTTGAATTTTGGCATATAAAGCTAAAGCACCAAAACTCTCTGGCGAATTAACGCTTTTAAGCTGCCCTCTGGTCATAACACTGCTTCCAGGATCACCGATAACTTGCTCCAGCGGGTGAATACGATGAATCCGAGATTCCGGATAATCAGGTACTTGCACTCCCGTCTGAACAGTCAAGTTCTCTACAGCATCCAGATCATGACCCGTATTAGATGATGAAGCCACATCTGAAGTTGGAGTTGGGTTCACTGGCGGTGCCTCTGGTTCTTCAGCTTGTTCAAGAATGGCTTCTTCAAATTGTTCATCTTCAGATTCTGAAGTGTCTAATGAAGTTGAAGCCTCTTGAAACACTTCTTCCTCTTGTATAGGAGCATTGGTATCATTAGAAGCTGGTAAGGGGTTCACAGTGATCGGACGCACCAACGGTGAAGTTGTTGCATTTTCACACTTATACAGTAATCTGATAACAGCTTCTTCAACCAAGCTATCTAGATTGAATGATTCAAAGAAATCTTTGTAATCAAACATCCAATCAGGACCCGTGCCTTGAATATTTTGAGTATATCGTTGAACTTCCACGTTAGCCCAGTCTTCCACACGACGAGTTCGCTTGTTGTATACCCGTTTGAGCGGGGTTGCATATCCAACAAAGTAACCCTCCTCGGCTTTAGGACTAAACTTCTCGCTTGGATTCAACATTGTGCATGGCGCCCCAAAAGGTTCTAGATACTCTAAGTTCGGCTTCCTTCGGTGTAACAGCTCATAAGATGTTTTACCAAACTTCTTCACTGTTAGAACCCGATTTAGTGTGTAATTTGCTGCATAAATCGCCTCGTTCCAGAACATTACTGGAAGATTTGAATCAGCAAGCATTGTTCTAGCCGCTTCAATTAGAGTCCTATTCTTTCGTTCAGCAACACCGTTCTGTTGTGGGGTGTACGGAGCCGAATATTCATGATGTATCCCTTTGCTTTCACAAAGTTCATCCATCTTGGCATTTTTGAACTCCGTCCCATTGTCACTCCGAATTCTCTTAATTTTCACATTGTAGAGATTCTCCAATCGAGTGAACAGAACTTTCAGGTTGATAAAGGTGTCACTTTTATTCTGCAAACACATCACCCATGAAAATCTTGAGTAATCGTCAGTGACGACTAAACAATAAAGCTCTCCAAGATGACTTTTGCGCTTGACCGGTCCGAAAAGATCCATGTGCAATCGCTCAAGTGGCATCTCAACAGAGTTAACCTTTTTCACTTTGTGGGACTGTTTGTGTTGCTTCCCCTTTTTACAACTCACACACTTGTCATTCAGATGGAAATGTTTCACGTTTACTCCATCGACAAGTCTATATCTCACCAGTTGGTTCATTTTCCTCAGATGAATGTGCCCCATTCTTCGGTGCCACATTATTGATTCTTTCTCTGTCGCTTTTGATAGAAAACATGTTATTTGCCCCTGTGATGTCATCGCCTTGGACATATCAAGAATGTATAGGTTGTTGACGCGAGGTGCCTTCAACATTATCCACTCTTTAGGAATTTTAAAGCCCGGTTACAGAATATAGCAGGATTTGTCATCAAAATGCACAGTAAATTGCTTATCACATATTTGACTGACACTCAACAGATTATAGTCGATCTGCTTCACATACGAAATCCGCTCGAAACTCACTATCCCATTGCTCACGCTTCCTTCCATTGTGATATATCCACCTTTATTTCCCGCGAAAGCTACATACCCTCCATTGATGTTCTTTACGTCGAACAGCAACGCAAGATCCCCTGTCATGTGGCCTGAAGCTCCACTATCAACAATCCAAAGACTGCTAATAGGGCCAGCTGAAGCTCCCTGCACACAAAAAGTAAATCAGTTAGTTCTTTCGGGGGACCCAAGCCTGAGTCTTGGGTCTTTGAACATCAGGTTTCAAAGTAACATTTTCACAAGCATTTTGAACAACTTTTTGATCAATCTTTTTCTGATTGTTCAAAACAGTTTCCTTTTTCTCATTAACTCTTGAAGTTGAGGCTCCTGGAGTACCATTGGGTGACCAAGATTGTTCAGACCTTTTCAAGATGCGAATCTGAGACTTTGGGTTCTCAGTTGGTTTCTGAACATTGTTAGCAAATGTAACTCTCTTGGTAACCTTATCTGATTTAACAGACTTAGGTCCAACATTTGATTTGACAATCGGTTTTGGTGGAACCTTTTGCCTATCAACTGTTGAGTTCACCACAGGTTTCCTCCATGATTGTTCCATAGCAATCCGATTCCTTCGATCATATTGCATTGGACGAGTGTTCCTCATTTGTTGAAAATTGTTTTGATTATAAAACGGTTGTGGTTGCTGAGGAACAACTCTCCTATGTGGTGGCACATAATGATCAATCGGTTTTCGCATAGAATTCCTCACTTCAACTTCGTGCCTTTTATGCCTTACATATGGGCACTGAGCAAGTAAATGCCCACGTTCCCCACACTTAAAGCACGCACGGTACTCTTCAAAAACATTCGGAGCATTTGGTTGAGCAAATGATCTAATAGGGTATTGATCATTGTATTGTTGCTTCCTTAAACTCTCAGGGAGTGGCCCTTTTGAGTAAGTAGGCTCATTAAAACCATTAGCTCTGTTTTTGGGTCGAACAAACTCTGTGACATGGACCTTTGGTTCTTGAGGAACATCCAAGTACAATTTCTTTAATAAAGCTGGTGGAATTTCATTTGTTCTCTCATGTTTTGGGAACCAAATAGTGCTTTCTTGCCAAATTTTGTCAATTTTAGCATAGTTAACATCTTTTATTGGGAAGTCCTCGTCAGAGATGATCTTATCGGATCCTTCCATCCGATAAAACACCTTGACAGGTTTGTCACATTGTTCGTTCTTAGCATTCTTTTCAAGATCTTTCTTAACCACATTAAGATCTTTCTTCACAACATTCTTTTCAGACTTCTTTTCACGATTAGCATTTGCCATCGGAATCACAATCTGAGATGGTGAGACTGGTTCATTTGTAATGATGTGATTTTCTTTTGGAATCTCACATGCATTAACAGTTTGATTACAACCATTATCATCACTCTCAGTGTCTGAATCCACACTCTCAGCAGTAACACCCTCATCATTGATACCCAAAATCGGTCTAACATCGGAATTTGGATCACCAATACTTGAAGTATTAGATTCATTTTCCGATGCTGAATCAGATTTTACCGAACTCTCCGGTGTCACTTGGTGACAATTATGGTTTTCAAAGAGAACCGGAGATGGTACAGACCGATAATTGGTTGTTTGATCATCTATGATGTGGTCTACTACATAAGCAATATGCTTATAGCTTTCCAGCTTTTTGTTTACTTTTTCAGCAAAGCATTTGATGGCGGCCATTTCCAACTTGGTGTTTTCAATTTCATTGATATAGTTATTGATTGCCAATTGTTTTAAAGACAAAGTGTTTTTCAAGTCGGAAATGTCCTTTTTGTAGCCGTCTAATACTTTGTTAAAAGCATTCAGCTCTTTGCGAGTAGATTGACTGTTCATGATAGCACTATCACGTTGAACACGGAGTTGTTTATTCTCCTCAGTCAATCTATCACATGTACCACAATATTTATCACTTGTAACATCAGTGCTACATTCAGAACTTACAGGTTTTGGCGGATCAGTCATGGCCATCAATGCGAAATGAGCTTCCTTTCCTGCAAAGAATCTGGAATAATCAATCTTTGTGAAAGCATCATCTGCAATGCACGACTTCCTTGTCATCAGAAAATCCGCTTCTGCTAGCAACTGATCTATATCATCATCTAGAGAATCAACACTTGCTTCCATATCCAATTCACTGTCTGAATCAGAATAAACTGAGTCACACTCCTCAGGAACATCAGAAACAGTATCAATCACAACTCCAGAATTTGTCTCTTCAGTGTTATCCTCAACATTAACCTCAGCATTAACCTTAACAGGTTCAGTTTCCACATCCATCTCAGTCTCAGACTCGTCACTTTCAACTTCAGTTTCTACCTTCTCCTCTACCGACCCTGAATCTTCAATATCAACCTGATACGCAACACAAGCCACATTGCCACCAGTAGTAATTTCTTCAACACCAATTTGCATACTCGACCAGTCAAACCTCTCATCTTGTTGAGTCACCAATGCTTGATTGGTATTCTGTTGTTCATTTGGTGTAGTTATTGGTATGACTGTTCGGTTAGAATTGTTTGGTGTTTGGTTTTGTGTCTGGTTTGGTGTGTTTGGTTGTCTATTTTGGTTGTTATTAAAGTTATTTTGACGGTTTTGGTAGTTGTTGTTGTTTTGGTAAGAAACTTGGTTTTGGTTTTGTTGTTGACGATTCTGGTAGCTGGCATTGAATGGGTTCCTATTGCCTTGTTTTGGTGGCTGGGTGCATTCTCTTTTAAAGTGACCTTTCCCTCCACAGTTAAAACAAGTCACTTTCTCCTTATTGAACCCGTAGGTTGTGTTAGGAGAAGTTCCCAAATCAGTTCTACCTGTCTTCTCGATAAATTCTGTTGCTCTTCTCATTATGCTCGCAAAGGCCCATTGGATATCAATGAGTTCCATCTCTTCCTTGTCAATCTGTGCATAGTCTTCATTGGTCAAGTTGTTATTCCCAATTTGACTCGGAACTAATCCATTGTAGGATGAGACCATTGCAGAGACTAATGCAATGTGTTGCTGAGCAACTTCAACTGTCACATTTCCCAAATTAGATGTTTCCAAAACCACCGTTTGTTGATTAGGTTGGTTCATTGGTTGTTGTTGAGATTGGCTAGCAGTGTAAAAAGCTGCTTGTTGCATTGGGGAGAATGGTGGAATGTATGAATTGTTGTATTGTTGTTGTGATGATGATTGTGAAAAAGATGATGTTTGTTGATGATAGTTAATGTTAGGTGATTCCATAACATTGGATATACATGCAACATGTGGTGCTACTAGCCCTCCTGAGCTTGATGAACTAGCTGGAACTAGAGATCCTCCAAAGTATAAGTTGGGATTCTGAGGAATCTGTGCTCTTCTAGCTTTCCTCTTCTCTTCCAATTCTTTGTTTTCCAGCTTCTCTATGAACTCCTGAATAGACCAGTATTGATAAGCATCCTTCTCCTTTAGAACCTCCACATGCTGATCCTAGTTTGGTGGTAATGCTTCTGCAAACTTATCCACCTGCTTTGCCATAGGAATCTGTATACCATAACTAGACAATTCAGATAACAAATGACTATATCTAGGAGTTAGTTCTTTCAAAGTTTCATTTCCAATATAAGAAAAATTCTCAAACTCCTTTCTCAGTTCTTCCATCCTTAGACCTCTAGTCTTCTCATTTCCATCATGCCTTCTTTTAAGTGCTACCCACAATTCCTTAGACGTTGTGCAAGTCCCAAACTGATGCAAAAGATCATTTGTGATAGCGTGTGTCAATTGGGAAAACGCCTTCTTCTCCACAGCAAACTTCTTTTTCTCATCCTCAGCCATGCTCTCCAATGGCACTGGTTTACCTGTGTTCTCCAAAACTGGTGGTGTGTAACCTTTAGCAATCATGTTCCATGCTTCAGCACCTTCCACTCCCATGCCTTCCAAATGTATCTTGAACTTTTTCTGCCACTGATTATATTCTTGAATCTCCATAAGCTTCGGTGGCCGATTCCCGCTACCTGAAGACAAATCATTAATCAGTGTGGAAATAGCATTTGTAGTTTGAGTGTTTACCACCGCAGCTGCTACTCCCCAGTAGTCAGATTGTGGTGCTGGAGGTGCACTCTGAGTCATGTAGTTAACCGGCTGCGAAGACTGTGTGCTCGTCTTCTGTGCTGCTACCGTCCATGGGTCCATCACCTGCTGTTGTGGTTGTGTAGTTTCTGGTGTCGGAGTAGTCGGAAAATTCCACATGATTACGAACTTCGAGAAATTCTACACTTAGAAAAATTTTCCAAAAACTAGCTCTAGGTTCGCCCAGAATGGTTCACCTTCGTCCCTTTCTGATTCAGATTCGTCCAAACAGTAACACCCGAATGTAAAATCTCACCAGAAAGTAAAAACACACTAACACTTTTCACGTTCGCCCAAAAAGTTTCAGGTTCGCCCGTTCTAATTCCAGGTTCGCCCGCACGATCACCCGAATGTGAAAAATGTGACCCGAAAGTGAAAAATTCAACAGAAAAATTCTAGGTTCGCCCAAAAACTCCTAGGTTCGCCCAAAAATTTATCACGTTCGACCAGAAAATTACACGTTCGACCACACTGATCCAGGTTCGCCCATTTTACTGATTTGAAAAACGGTTATTTTGATCTCTGATTTTCAAAAGTTTGTGAATTTGAATGATCTTGATCAGGTTTTGCTTCGGAGATGATTTGGAACAAGTTTAATTCTTGGAATTTTGAATTTTATCAACAAAATCAACTCTAATTCTTTCAAAAACACTCAAAAACCATTTTTATGCAAAAACAGATGTGAATTGATCAAAATAATGTCCAAATCAGCTCTGAGTTTATCAATTTGTTGTTGTATGATCCTCTAGGCTCTGATACCACTTTGTAGAGGATGTTGTTTGACACGAAAACAGGATTATATGATCATACAAGTTACAAAACCAGGTGCGGAAACCCTAGCTTTGAACAAACTGATATAAACTCAAATCAAAACACAATCAAAGTCATTTTCAATACTTTTCATAGATTAACTCATTCATAAACTTGATTACAATATCCAAACAGTTAATCTAGATCACACACACACTATCTCAAACCTCTCTGGAACAACACCTGAAAACACACACACCTAATGACTCTCTTAACCTTACAAAATCACAAAATCTATATATAGGCACTGCACATTCGCCCACTTTGAATGGTCGAATGTGAGTGTTTTCCACATTCGCCCATTTCCATGGTCGAATGTGTACTTCAGTGTAGTCCCATTTCCAGATTCGTCCACTTTACTTTACCTTCGCCCACTAGCTTCCTTCCTTCGCCCATATCAGACTACATTCGCCCAATCAGCCTCTCTAACACATGTTAACTATCCAATCACTAGTCGCAAAACGCATCTACAACTCGGCTCGACTGACCCTGTCATGTGTAATGTATGCACGACTCGCTAAGGTAGACTTACTGAGTTTTCAAAAAGTTAGTTACCGGAGTTTGCCGGGTGTCACAGAAACATACTAGAAAACATATATATATATATATATATATATATAGGATTTGGATCATTTGATAACCACCATTTAGAGAAAGAACCAAAGAACAAGTGTGAACAGGTGGCATTTTTGTAAATATGAAGGGTGTCTACAAAAACCCCTCCATCAAAAAATAAAAAAAAAATTATATAACCTAAATAAATAATAAATAAAAAAAGTAAAAACACCAAAATGATTATTTTGCATTATTATTTCGAAAAAAAATAAAAAAGTGGCTGATATGACGTCATCATGATGCACATGTGCATTTTGATGTTATATATACAGAAATACACCGTATACACATGTGCATTTCACTATTAAATCACACTTTTGAATACATTGTCAATTACCATAATGAAATGATTATTAAATGGACGCGATATGAGATATAAGGAGTGAAAAAAATTATACAATGATCTTTAAATGGATGCGAAGAGATGTATAAATTACACTCGAACTCGTCAATTGTGTAGTCATGCATATTATAACATAAATCGAGAATAAGACAAGTGTATGACAACAAACATTAATAAACATAAAAAAACTGTATACAAGAAATATAAAATAAGAAACGTGTACTATGCACATGTGCATTTCACCAATATAGTTAAGTTTTTCAAGTGGTTTAGCTTCAAGACTTAGGTTTTAGGTATGGTGGGAGGGGGGTTATGTTTTTTTGGGGTATTGGGTGGTGGGTTTAGGTTTTTGGGTTGTGGGGGGTTTAATTATAATTATGCCCATGTGCATATGTCAATTTCCTTATCATACAAATTTACATACGTTAAAATAATAACCACAAACATAATCGACCTATCAACCACCATATAATACCACCCACAATATATATATATGTGCATGCATCATCCTTAAAACAACAAACTTTTTTGTACCCATCTGTTTTTAATATACAAATACATGTAGTTCCTTCCAAACCATCAATCAACACAATAAAACAAATGATAACAAAAAAAATGTATCCATATTACAAATCAATCATGTTACCACTGACTACCTACCTACAAACTTCTAATTATCTTACAAACTCACCTCCACCACCAGTGTCCCCTTCTATTGATTAACTGTCCCCTTTTCAACGTCTTCCCCTTTTACTTATCTTCTTCCGACAATCTTCACACCTCATTGACGCCTCGTCTAACATCCCCATGTTTTTTCATCTATCAACCTGAACATCGTTTACTTCTCAAATTTATCACATTGTTCGTTTGTTTAAACAACCAACAATTAACATTTATTAATTAACATGAAAAATATACATATATGCACATGTGCATATACATATATGCACATGTGCATATATACCTAAATTGCTTAAATAAATAATATCGACCTTTTTTAACTTCATGCTCAACGATTATGTCATTCTCAATCGCATCCGGCAACTTTTTTTGACCCTTTCTCCCTCAATCATAACACGAAATTTACATTCTTTTATGCTTATCCCATCTTTTTCTATCCCATCTTTGTCTACAAATAATAAACAACACATAAGAAAACCAGATTTTCAATCTTTAATGCACATGTGCATTAACATCACTTTTTTCATTACCACATAACATATAAAGCGGAAGACCTTAATGATAACAATAATTGAACCTTAATGCACATGTGCAAAATATAAACGACTTTAATGGTACATAATGCAATGAATACACATATTTGCAAGTTGTAAAAAGATATATATTCACCTCATGTAATAAACTCGATTGCTAAAAATATTCCAAATGATAGTCTTGTCATCAAATATCCCCTTTCCAAATTTAGAAATGATGCAAATCCATAGTATCCCAAACAAAACACAAGTATTATCACATTATATATTATTATATTATTTCGAGTTTCTTCTTTTAAAATTTGTCCATAGTGCTCTTTGGTGCTTTTTGTCAACACAACACAAGTCACACCCAAAAATCAAACATATCCTCTGCCATAAACCATGTTTGACCTTGAAACTCAGTACTTTTAAAATCCAAAGTAATTTACATTCAGGAACTAAAAGTTACACAAACAAGATATAAATCTAAATAACTTCCTTACAATAACCCAACAACACTAACTAAAAAGCATGCAACAGATCTTTTATAGTCAGCCTATACTTCCACCACACCTAACCACACGAACATCACCTAAACCACAATAATCAATCAAAACTCTCAAATCATAACAAAAAATAAAGTAAACATAAACCTAGGGCAAATTATCTATAAAACATACAATATAAACAATAAAACATACTCGTCTTTGTCGCTACCACTAGACGAAGGGCTTTCATCATCATCCGAATCTGCTGATCAAATATAAAAAGCCGTAAACTAAATAACTAATAACACGAATGTTTAAATAACTTGAAGCATATGATAAAGATAGTGAAGGAAAGGAAGTTACTAACATTATTGTACGTCGTCATTTTTGGATTTGTTTGAAACACTATGCTTGTTAAGGTGAAGATTATTATTATTATTAGTATTATTATTATTATTATTATTATTATTATTATTATTATTATTATTATTATTATTATCATCATCACCATCTTCTTCTTCGTGTTTATATATTGAGTCGTAACAAAACAGATCAGATCGTCTTCAGAACCAAGCTCTTCGAAGCTTCCAGATGGCGCATCAAAGGTGTCTGATACCAGATCCAAGTCGTCAGGGAGACGATAGTTGACCTCGAAGTGTGCTCGACGGTGGTGGGATGATCTGAATAGAAATGGAGCTGGGTTGTTGTTGTTGTTGTTCATTGGTTTTTGATTATTTGATGGAAATTGTTGCATTATGTCTGTGTTTTTGTAAGGATGAAGGTTGAAATAAAGATTATTTATTTGTTTTGTCTTTTATCATATTTACAATAATGCCATCTGTTCACATTGGTTCCTTGGTTCTCTCCCTAAAGTTGGTACGTATGATCCCTACCTATATATATATATATAACTTTCCCTTACTTACGTTCCATTCATTATAAATCTATATCCTTTATTAGAACATCTACTATGGTGAAACACCCAAATCAAAGTAGATTTACCTTAAATAATTGGATGGACGAGGTGGTGTTAACGGAGTGGGTTTTGTACAATGACGAAGGAAACTGGCAGAGACCGAGACGGAGTCGGAGTTGGCGCGGTGGTTTGATCCACCGGAGATCCTGATGCAGTGGCGGCACCACAAAGGTGGTTGTCCTTGGTGAGGGTGGACGGATGGTTCGCGGGGATTTTGTTGGAGAAACAGAGGGGCCAAGGGAGATGGGTGTGAGTTTTGTTTCGGTTACATTTTGGGTGGTTTTTATTCACGGTTCGACAAGCTTGATTGCGGATTAATAGCCGGTGATCTCGGTTTGGAAGTTACAATCATGGGTCAATGGTTGATCGTAAAAAACGAATGGTTAAAATTTGGATTATGATACAAACCGATTTTTGGTTTTAGTTTGGTTGATCGGAAGATAAATTGGGGCTTACGTAATTAATGCTTTTAAAATAGCTAGCATATGCATTATTATTCAAATAAAAAGATATTATTGTTGATGATTTAGTAAGAATAAGATATTAGTGGTCTAAAAACCATTATTAAGTAAGTGCCTTTCAAAAATCATTATATTGTTATTAACGAAGAAAAAAAATGTATTCCAAGAATCTATATCATCACTAACGATTTAACATCGTTAAGTAAATATAAGTATTTTCTTTTTCTTTTTTTATTGGTAACCATGTGTAATAATTAAACGCATTCATATCGTCTTCACTATATTAAGTTAGAGATAATAAATGTTAGAATTTGCATATGTAGTTAATTTGTATTGGAAAAAAATGATAATAACAATAAATAAATAAATAATTTTTAAGGCGATTTATTAACGAAAATAACTGGGTATTACAGTCTCCCATACTTTTAAGATCTTCGTCCCGAAGTTTATTTCAAAGAGACATTTAAATAGGGTTGAGGGTCGTTGGATGAAATTTAGGTTAAGCGTGGTTAGGTTTAAAGAATGGCAAGAGTTGTAGGTAGTAAGATAAATTGTTTTTGATATGTGAGTTCTGAGGGTTGGATCACGTTGGTGTTAAATAACAAGGAGAAATCTAGTAGAACACCAAACATAAATTCCAAGACGAAGAATGCATGAGATGGTTGTCTATGGAAAGACTAAATGAACTACCAAATAAGTAGGGTTTGTTATTGGTCCGATTCCCAGTCTCGTATTCGATGTACCATCAGCGTTTATATATAGGGTGTACCGCAGCTTACCCACCACACCTTTGATACCTCAAAAACGTACTGTGTATCTACCAAAACTCTAATAGAATTCCACACCATCATAACGTACATGTAAATTCATGATTACGTTCAGGACCGCAATCACCAATTTACCTAACATTAGGGTTTTGTGTCCTTCTACGACTTTAAACTAAAAACACATGTAAAACACACGAATGCACAATAGCCTTGCGATATAATCTTTGTATCAATGAGTCTAATGAAACTCTTTATACCAATTGAATCTAAATATTCTTTGTATCAATTGAATCTTCGTATCAATGAATTTCATGTATCTTTGCATCAATGGAACAAATAGCATGTTTACCACAATAAAGTTCAAGAAAAAAAAAAGATGCACAATACTTTTAAGTACGTACTCCACCCCAAACGGGGAGCCGCTAAGTAAGATAGTTGCACCATGTATCCAAAAATGAGTCCAACTGTTGAGCAGACAAGAAGACCTCTAACAGTCGGTGAGTAGGAACCTCTACCAATTGTTGAGCAGGTATGATGGCCTCTACCAGTTGTTTAGCAGGTTATTAGAACCTCTACCGACTGTTGAGCAGGCATGATGACCTCTACCAATCATTGAGCAGGTTGGTAGGAACTCTACCAACTGTTGAGTAGGTACTTTGTCCTCTACCAGTTGTCGAATAAATGTAACAATATTTTTCGGAGGTCAACACATAAGTTGCAAATTGATAATACATATATGCAAGTAACAGGTATCAAGTATAGCATGGGAGTTGTAATTGTATTGCCCTAGACAAGGTTAATGGGTCTAGGTGTTGTTTCAGTAGTATAGCAAATAGTTCTTATTTATCTAGCCATGTTTGCAAGTATCACAAATAATCAAATGTTCAAAGATAATCAAATTAAGAAGAATCAAGTTTCACGTAACAAACAGTCATGTTTTTATAAAAGTCTTGTCGGATTGAAAATGAAGTATCGAGTTTTCAATAATTTGTATATCATGGAGATCAAGTTCATGTCTGAAAAGAGAAAGAATATGCGTTTAATCCTTGAGAGAATGATGAAAACCCATGGTATACCAAGGTTGTAAAGAATAGTTAATGTAAAAATAGTTGCTAAATGGTTCCAGTTTATAGGTCAAGGAAAGGAATATGGTAGTCATGTTTGTGATAAAATAGGAATGTGGATAGTGTTTAAAGTTGATTTTTAAATGGGGCTTTTATTTTCAAAATTCGAAATTTAATTGAGTATCTGGTACGGAAAAACTCTGAAGATTTGTTTGGAAGATATTTTGGTTAATATCTTTTGTGTAAAAAGTCAATTTTAAAACACCAAGTCCATTTGAAAAAAAAATGGGGTATGTTAGATGAGACCTTTGTTAAGATAATTGTTGTTTGTAGGATTGGTAGTCAAATTGTTATTTTCAAAACAATAGGGTTAGAACATTTGCAGTTTAAATAAGTTTTCAAACAAGGGAACACGAGAATTATTGAGGTCGTAACGTATAAGTGAATATTTTGAGTATGTAACAGGACCGGAAATAGTCAAACACATGTGACGTGAAGAATCCTTGCAAAAAGAAGTAGGATTGTACTACACATCAAGATCATGAATTGAAATTGGTTGATATCAACAAGCAGTGGAATGATTTCTTTTGTATCTCAAGAACTACACAAGGTATGAAGTTAAGATGAAGCATTGTAAACTAATGTGGAGCTCAATCCTCTGAAGGCATTGAGAATCAAGAATGTAGGTGTTAAGCCTAATAATTTTTTTAAGTAAATCCACTTTCAAGTGGTGCATCGTATTTCCACCATGGATGATGTTGAAGGTTTTAAGCATCAAGTGAATATATATATATATATATATATATATATATATATATAGAGAGAGAGAGAGAGAGAGAGCGAAAGAGAAGCAAGATAACGAAGCACAAAAAGAACTAAAGAAAACACATAAACAAATAGTAGGCAAGAAAAGGTCACTCATGATGGACTCTAAAGGTTATAGTCTAGGCCATTATTCTAATAACCTAATTCCCTATAACCTGGCTCTGATACCAATCTGTAACACCCCAACCGATGGCGGAAACATCATGGTGTCACGTAGTGACGATTGTCCAAAAGCAGATGGTATTTAAAATTCAAGTTCCACTAAATAAGTGTTCTAATAAGGGAATTTATTACAACGAAAAGAAAACAATACTAAATGTTCAACATCAAACTAAACCAATGACCAAATAAAATCAAAAATAGACTACAACTTCAATCGTCCAAAGCACGTAAAACTTCAAGCTGCATTATTCCCTGAAACATGTTTAAGTTGGAAAATGTGGGGGTCAGCTATAAATAGTTGGTGAGTAATACATTTGTTTTTAAAAAAAAAAATTAATGAGCAAAGTTTTGTAAGTCATGTCTATATATCAAAACAATTTGTAATAATATCAATTGGAAACCATGGTGTTGTATAGTCAACCCTAATGACAATGACGTAACTCAATGAGCTAGTAAAAAGCTGTTTCAATCATCCCTGAATTTATGCGGGGGATGGGCTTGTCAAACCTATAACGCTATAATCTACTACAGTTGGCTCGATCAAAGTTAATGACTACACTGAGGCGGGTTCACCAACTAATAATAAAAACAAATGCGTAAAGATATAATCAAGACAAAAAGTAAACATGTTTCACCCCTAAAAATATAAAAACATTATGAAAGCGGGGCTATGTAAAACTCACCTTAACCAGCAAGAATCCCAAATATGCAACAACAAGTATACGTGATTCACAAAGAAATCAGCCTTGATTAAGCATTATAAAATCTAAGTACAAGTATAACAAGTCGAAGATTTCTAGATCGATTGATTAGGGTTTTCTATTTTGGGAGAAATATGTCGAAATGTTTTTGATTTGGTGAAATTAAATTCCAAGAATTTGTTTAAAAAAAATTTCATGACAAGATTTAGAATTTTTTTTATTTTGGAAGTTTAATTAAATGAAATCGTTGATTAAATATTTATTAAACAATTAATTATTAAACGTTTCAGCGAAAAATTTAAGATAATAAAACTTATTAGTTGAAGGAATATTTATAAAAAGGCTTATCATAATTTTTTTTATAAATCATATGAAGATTTTGGAGTAATTGAAACTAATGTTACTATAGTCTTATGTATTAGTATTCTTAGACTAATATCGAGTATTCCCAAATTAAATATGGATATATAAACCAGAAACATATTTTAAAGCATATCATGTTGTCGTGTAGTCAAAACCATTTTTTTTTCAAATGATATTAAATTTATGTAAACTAAAATACTTGTTCACTATGCGACAAAAACATATGACGGGAAAAATTGAGCAAACTAAAGTCTCTTAGTTTATGGTTTTCAAGTTTGTAATCATAGGTGACTTTTGTACATTTATTTGCAAGTTTCTAGTATCATGCTTAACTATTGAACAAGACTAAAAAACATATATGTATATATATAAAACTTTCCCTTACTTACTTTCCATTCATTATAAATCTATATCCTTTATTAGAACATCTACTATGGTGAACCACCCAAAGCAAAGTAGATTTACCTTAAATAATCAGATGGACAAGGTGGTGTTAACGGAGTGGGTGTTGTACAACGACGAAGGGAACTGGCAGAGACCGAGATGGAGTAGGAGTTGGCGCGGTGGTTTGATCCACCGGAGATCCCGATGTAGTGGCGGCACGACAAAGGTGGTTGTCCTTGGTTGGGGTGGACGGTAGGTTCGAGGGGATTTTGTTGGAGAAACAGAGAGGCCAAGGGAGATGGAGATGGGTGTGAGTTTTGTTTCGGTTACATTTTGGTTGGTTTTTATTCACGGTTCGACGAGCTTGATTGCGGATTAATAGCCGGTGATCTCGGTTTGGAAGTTACAATCATGGGTCAAAAGTTCATCATAAAAAATGCATGGTTATAATTTGGTTTATGATACAAACCGATTCTTGGTTTTAATTTGGTTGATTGGAAGATAAATTGAGGCTTACGTAATTAATGCTTTTAAAATAGCTAGCATATGCATTATTATTCAAATGAAAAGATATTATTGTTGATGATTTAGTAAGAATAAGATATTAGTGGTCTAAAAACCATTATTAAATAAGTGCCTTTCAAAAATTATTATATTGTTATTTACGAAGAAAAAATGTATTTCTAGAATCTATATCATCACTAACGATTTAACATCGTTAAGTAAATATAAGTATTGTCTTTTTCTTGTTTTATTGGTAACCATATGTAATAATTAAACGCATTCATATCGTCTTCACTATAACAATAAATAAATAATAATTTTAAAGGTGATTTATTAACGAAAATAACTGGATATTACACATATGATCCCAATTCAGAATCCGACCAAGTTCCAGTCCCTTCCTCGTTTCCTTAACCTGCTTAATGGACGCAAACATTGCAAGCATCCATCCTACAGTGCCTTCAAGCACTTGCTTATAACATTTTTTCCTTGTTCCCGATAAAACTACATGACACCAGAAGTGGTACCTTTACCAATGTTTTTCCGAGCCACGACATAACCCTTGTGCGTCTCTAGCTCACTCCCGCGTTTTGCCAAATGACATCCTGGAAACTGTAGATATTCAAAAGATTTTACGATTTAATATTCTATGAATCCATCTCGCAAAATCCTGAGTTAATATTTCAGTCAATAATCCTTAAATTCCTAGCATACGCCATCCAGACCTGGTCTAGTATCTATCACCTATCAGCCTAGTATGACACTCGACAAATGAAAAGCATGGAACCCATGACTCTCGTTGATTAGTCACTCGTCGATGGAGCTCAAACTCCATACTTTGTCACTCCTATGCATTTTGATATTCGTACATCACTTGGAACCCACTCGATCTCTTTATTGTGATGCAACCTCGCTCGAAGCATCTCGACCCTCACGGGTAAGGACTACTAGTGGCAGTAACAACTAAATTTATCTCCTTCGATCAATCCCAACTAACTATTAGAAGCGGCATTGTAATCTCTTGAAATTAGACCCAACTTTTGTTGACACCTTAACTTCATTGTCAAATTTCGATCACCCAAGGACTCCATACTGTCGGACTGCCAATTTCCAAACCGAAATGAAAGTTTGAATCTACAACTCTTTCGCTTAATGGTTAACCTTCGTGTTTTTCCTTGCCCAAATTCAAAACCATTTCCTTGGTTGGTGAGACCAACAGTCGGAACGTAACTAAGTTGTCGCGAAACGCAAATCTTCATCGTAACTATTAGAAGACAATAGACCTCTACGATTACTTCTTATTTAAAAATTTGTGGCACTATTGTAAAACCTTCAAATGCAAAGCTAGATCCGCACCCTTTCTACCCGTCAAACGGGACTAATGATTGGAAATTGACAAGTCAAGCCATGAAAGACTGGTGGCAATACACCGTATGCCAATCTCTACTAACTCCCACAGAAATAATCTTTTCCTTCAAATTCTTTAAACCTTGAGCAAGAGTAAAGGAACTCGTACTAACACAAGTACGGTGGTCTGAGCAAACAAAACCTCCAAACCACCACGGGCATGCTTCACGCCTATGTGATCAGTATCGGAGGCAGCTCAGCCAGGAATACCTCAGCCCTTTCTAACCATGGCTAGGTTCGTCTCTGTTCCCTGAGACATCAAACTTAATGGAGTTCACAAACCTTACAGCCATCACACCTCAAGAGGTATCTTCTCGGCTTAAGACTCATGTCACCATTGACGATGATCCCTATCAATGAAAAGTTTCATCTTGATGTGAAACCGAAAGTACCATTTCTCATCCCGGAGGAATCTAATTACAGATTAATTAAACCAAATATCGTGGATGAAATTTCTTCAACAGGGGAGAATGTGACACCCAAAAATTTTCCAAGACAATATCTGTACACTTAACTGGATTCATAACGTTTCAATTCGTGCATTAGACATTTTAATAGTTACAAAGTTATCCCGAGTTTAGCAAACCCCAAAGTATTTCAGAAATTCAGTACATTATCCGTTTACGCATACAACAACTGATTTATCCAAGATAATTGGGGCTGAACAACCAAGCCAATCACCTGCTCATTAGAGAGCCACCGGTTATCCAATTACTACGTAGGAACAAAACAACAATACGCGTAAAACTACCAAAGTGAGAAAACTACACAATCTCTCATATGGTGTTTCGATAGTATAAACATAAGCATGTGACAAAACCATATCATGAAACATATACTTATTTATCTAAACCTACGATCATATGCGTATATGTATATATATCCAGATGAGGACCTCAAAACAAAAAACACATACATAGATGTATAAAAATTCACGACCAAACATAAAAGAAAAGCCCCAAATCATGTCTTGCATTCACTAGTCCTTATCATGTATTTCACTAAAATGGAATGTACAATTTGATGTCACAAGCTTCCATGGATGGCATACTTCCTTTCTCCTCCTCTTTTTTGCGGCTGAGAAACAAACAAATAAACACACACACACACACGCTATAGATTGATTGGATAATAGGAACAAGATAAGAATAGAACCTACATGCATGCAATATAGAGACAAAAACACAAGTCATTCTTATTACACCAAAATAGCCCTTCCAACATTTCTTTATGCTCAAGATTGTTTCCACCTTTCCACTTTGATTTGCCACCACAACTGAAAATCATGAGGTTATACACTCATACATATACGGTTATATATATATATATATATGTGTGCGTGTGTGTGTGATAGATAAGACAAATCTTGTAAGCTACCTTTACTACACCTAAGTTTATACCAAATTAGATTCAAGATAAACAATAGATCCAATCCAACATATGACAACTTACTACCTTTGTTGACCCTACTCCCAAAATCGGCCAATTTCAAGAATGCATGCATGCTTTCCCAAAACTTATACCAAATAAAGATTAAAAGCATGCAGAATGCATTGATGCTTTCCCATAACTTATACCAAATAATGATTAAAGGCCTTAAACACTACATGAATTCTAGGACAATTTGACTTGCCATTTATGTCTTTGTCTTCACTATCAATCGGCACTATATAAGAAGCAAAAGGGTCTTGCACACAACACTAACAAACACTTATAAACTCCCAAAGATCAACAACACTCTTCTTTCCCTTTTCCCTCACCCAAGGCCGAACACCAACAAGCACAAAACATTTCTTTTCTTCTTTCCATTAGCTCTCGGCCGTACCCCAAGGACACCAAGAGTCGAATCTAAGTATTGTCTTGAGCCACATTGCATTTGAAATTGGGTAGGAGGTCACAAACATCCAGAGATTCATCTTGCATCCTATTTGGTATGTTACCACACTCTCATTTCAATTTAACATCTAATTGCAACGGCCTATACCCATTGCAACCGACCCACGATCCTTTGAAACGTATTATCGGTCCTTAATCATCTAGAAACAACAATGTGGAAGTTAAACTTATAATGTGTTAATATGACCACAATTTAATACATATATCCTTACACCTAAACATACACAAATACATGACTAATCATCACATACTAGTGACATCACCAAAGATTTGTCCCATATCATGTGTATGCAATCGGCCAAGAATCTAAGAACAATATAACATACAAGTTTAAAACTCACAATAAACTATCTTGGTCCATTCTTATATAAACACTCTCCTGGTGTACACACAAATCGGACCTACTCGACACAAGTGATACCATGGACATATCCAAAGGGTATGGACATGGGAAGTGTCGAAGGGATCCCAAAGATCTAACTTGTTGAACTAAAAACATATGTATGCATACTTTAGTATAATCGCATTTCATACATGGACACAATTGGATTTGTACAATATAATACACTTAAACATTTAGAAACATTTGTTTTACAACCATAAAGTGGATCTATGGAATTCGATTACATGACTCATGGTTCGGCTTATTTATCATAGTTTATAACAAAGTTTTAGGATATTATAGAACATACGTTAGCATGGCCTTAAAATGTGTTAAGCACAATTTGTATACCACAAGTTAGGAAACACGTTAAAACACTCGTATTTCTCCACAATCCACCACACGTGTTAGAATGAGGAAATATACTATAACCATGATGACATGTGGGGCCCATTTTGTTAATAATGGGCATGTAAAAACAAAACTCTCGGGATCCACGAAACTATACGTTTTAACAAGTAGTTATAAAATATGTAAGTATTTATCACGTGCACAAACAACGGCCCACATATACATGACACGAAGATCCACAAGTCAGGTGAACAACTTGTATAGTAAATGACAAGAACGTACAACTTACTATGTCCCAATTATCATAGGACACCGGTTGTCAGAACAGCAGCTATTCCATTTTCTTCTTCACTAGACCTTATCTACAGTCATTAGGTGAGTTTCACGACCCCTTTTTACTGTTTTCATATTTTTGGAAAAAACATGCAACTATACAAGTTACTTTCATTTAGAGTGAATTATAGCATGACTACAATTGTAAACATGAGACAATGGGTTCAGAGCACACATAGTCGTCATACGATACATTTCACCATAACCTTTAGCTATGGACTTAGCCATGGAATGACTTAAATAGATCTATTGGGTTGACACCCTCACTCATAGTTAGTCGCGCTAACCTGCCACATGCAAAAAGAGTGCTAGAATTCTACCATATTTACGTTGTTTTTATTGTACAATGCTCGAGGTACTACACGTGGGAGGTTTGGTTATGTGCTCATGGTTGGTACATAGATCTTGCCCTAGCTAGGCAGTGATCGGGTAAACACGGATTCACTAATTACATGTGTGTTTTCGCGAACTTTTCAATGCAAATAATTTACAACAATTCTCAACAATTTACGAGAATCACCAACAAATCTCCAAGAGCAACTCACAGCAAGTCGATAAGACCTGTGAACTCACCAACTTTATGTTGAAAAATCTTTTATGCATGTTTTTCAGTTAATAGATTTTCATGAATGGAACTTGGGATTCAAACATGCGTTACACGACACTACTTCCACGGGAATGTTTTTAAACATCAAGTATTATGAAGTTTGGATGTAAAATCTTTAGATTTAAAAAATAATGAATTCCTCGAATTGTAACTTTTGACAAATCGGAAATCAAAGCTTATGTTTTATTTAGTTATTTCCTTGAATCTTGTGCTTGAAAACCTTTCGAGTTACATCCCGTGTTTCCGCCTTGGCGGGGTGTGACATATTGGTATCAAAGCCAATAGTTATAGCAGGTGGAGTGTTAGTGGCTTTGGCTTTGCATTTAGCGGTTTGGTGACCTCAGCGATTGCAGTTCTTACACAGGATACTGTCACATGTGCCAACATGGTGGTAGTTGCATTTGCTGCAATAGGGATGGGGCCCGTTGTATTTGCGTTTGGGCTCCTCAGCAGCATTGGCAACAAAAACCTTCATAGTTTCCTGACGCTTGTGGCGTGAGTTCTTACCCTTCTTAGAGTCAAATCGCTTCTACTTGTCTCTAGAACTCTCACTAGAAATTGCAACCTTCTGGTTCAACGAATGCATACGAACAACACCGTCGGTCAGACTTCGAGCTAGATTAACGGCAGCCTGGATAGTGGTAGGTGCAGACGCGATGACCATGCTTCGAATCTTGGGATATAAAACCCAAATATATCGCTCAACTCTCTTATATTCCGAAGTGACCATGTGAGGAACTAGTCGAGAGAGCTCATGGAAGTGAGTAGTGTAAGCAGTCACCTTTGCATCCACCATAGAAAGATTCTAGAATTCTGCCTCCAACTTTCGCAGTTCACTCCTGGGACAGTATTTCTCCATGAGTAGAGCCTTGAGATCGGCCCAGGTGAGATTGTAAGCCGCATTTCGACCCATGGTTTCAACTTGAAGATTCCACCAGGTGAGGGCTTCATCTTGGAAAGTTCAAGGTTTTCGTAGGAGTAGTGAGTAGAAAATTTAGACTCAAAATTTCTACCGTTCTCCATTTCGCTTCCCCGTCGACGACCAATACCTCCAGAGCCTCCACTGGAATCGGCTCAAGCAGGGGTCATGTTGAGAAATTGCCTCAGCAATCACTCTAGCCAGCTCAGCGGGAGTGGCCAGTTATGGTTCGCCATCTTTGGTTCAAGCAGATTATTGGGTTTGCATGATTTCCTTATAATATGACACATATCAAAAGTGTGAGACACATATTCTGTAAATATTGTCGTTCATACAAAGTTAACAATCAAATATAACTACGCATAGCAAATCAATCACAACCACAAGACAAAAGAATACACAACACAAAACAACGATAAATAGCATACCAACACAAGACATACATAATCTCAAAATACATAAGTACTAGTATAAAAGGCGGGCGGATGAACCGCAATAGTTTTAAACTACCAAAATATCACAACAACAGCTCATAACAATGTAACATTACACAAAGTAACATCAAATACAACCACAAAGTACTCTAAAAAGAAGAAGAAGATGGAAAGGTAGCAGCTAAAGCAACAACCGCGTCTCCCAAGCCCTGGGTCATCTCTGTCATCCTCCTCTCCAAGCTCTCGATGCGTCTCTCTGCCTCTGTTCTCCCAAAAGCTATAGCTAGCCTCCCACACTCAGCCTCCTCCGCACGAGTCTCCAACTCCCGGATGTACACCCATAGAAACCAACTGTGCGTCGTGGGACAGAATAATGCCGCGCTCCATGTAGAGTGGCCTCCCAGATGATCCTCCTAATGTCATAGCCTCGTGGTCATATTCCTCGTCTCGGTGAGCTAGGTCTCCAGTAAGGCTGGGAAGGTAAGGCCGCTTGCGGGCCTTTGAGCGCCTCCTCAGTCTTGGTACTGGCTCAGCCACCGGTACAGGTGCCTCCGCGATGCGTAACTCCGGCGTAAGGTTAGTGGGCTAGACAGGCTCTCCGTCAGGAACAAGGTCGGCGGGCAATGAAGCAACCGGAGTACGAGCGGGAAGGGCAATGACCACGGTCTAGCGTACTCGCTTACGGGGTGTGTACTTCTGGAGAGTACAGCCCGTACGGTCAAGACAAAAATATGGGGCCAGACTAGGGGTAGTGGGGACAGTGATAGGGATCACCGAAGAATGGACGTCAGGGTTAGCAATAGAAAAGGGGACGTCATCTTCGGTATCTTCATCGGAAGTACGCCTAACAAGAGGTGCAAGGTCTATGTACATCTCGGAGTCAGAAATCTAACCTCCTCCAGAAACATATTTTGCAGCATATCATGTTGTCGTGTAGTCAAAACCATTTTTTTTCAAATGATATTAAATTTATGTAAAATAAAATACTTGTTCACTATGCGACAAAAACATATGACGGGAAAAATTGAGCAAACTAAAGTCTCTTAGTTTATGGTTTTCAAGTTTGTAATCATAGGTGACTTCTGTACATTTATTTGCAAGTTTCTAGTATCATGCTTAACTATCGAACCGGACTAAAAAACATATATATATATATATATATATATATATAACACTTTCCCTTACTTACTTTCCATTCATTATAAATCCATATCCTTTATTAGAACATCTACTATGGTGAACCACCCAAAGCAAAGTAGATTTACCTTAAATAATCAGATGGACGAGGTGGTGTTAACGGAGTGGGTGTTATACAACGACGAAGGGAACTGGCAGAGACCGAGACGGAGTAGGAGTTGGCGCGGTGGTTTGTTCCACCGGAGATCCCGATGTAGTGGCGGCACGACAAAGGTGGATGTCCTTGGAGGGGGTGGACGGCTGGTTCGAGGGGATTTTGTTGGAGAAACAAAGAGGCCAAGGGAGATGGAGATGGGTGTGAGTTTTGTTTTGGTTACATTTTGGTTGGTTTTTGTTCACGGTTCGACGAGCTTGATTGCGGATTAATAGCCGGTGATCTCGGTTTGGAAGTTACAATCATGGGTCAAAAGTTTATCATAAAAAATGCATGGTTATAATTTGGATTATGATACAAACCGATTCTTGGTTTTAATTTGGTTGATTGGAAGATAAATTGAGGCTTACGTAATTAATGCTTTTAAAATAGCTAGCATATGCATTATTATTCAAATGAAAAGATATTAGTAAGAATAAGATATTAGTGGTCTAAAAACTATTATTAAATAAGTGCCTTTCAAAAATCATTATATTGTTATTTACGAAAATAAAATGTATTTCTAGAATCTATATCATCACTAACGATTTAACATCGTTAAGTAAATAAAAGTATTTTCTTTTTCTTTTTTTATTGGTAACCATATGTAACAATTAAACGCATTCATATCGTCTTCACTATAACAATAAATAAATAATAATTTTAAAGGTGATTTATTAACGAATATAACTGGATATTACACATATGATCCCAATTCAGAATCCGACCAAGTTCCAGTCCCTTCTCCGTTTTCTTAACCTGCTTAATGGACGCAAACATTGCAAGCATCCATCCTACAGTGCCTTCAAGCACTTGCTTATAACAGTTTTTCCTTGTTCCCGATAAAACTACATGACACCAGAAGTGGTACCTTTACCAATGTTTTTCCGAGCCACGACATAATCCTTGTGCGTCTCTAGCTCACGCCCGCGTTCTGCCAAATGACATCCTGGAAACTGTAGATATTCAAAAGGTTTTACGATTTAATATTCTATGAATCCATCTCGCAAAATCCTGAGTTAATATTTCAGTCAATAATCCTTAAATTCCTAGCATACACCATCCAGACCTGGTCTAGTATCTATCACCTATCAGCCTATTATGACACTCGACAAATGAAAAGCATGGAACCCATGACTCTCGTTGATTAGTCACTCGTCGATGGAGCTCAAACTACATACTTTGTCACTCCTATGCATTTTGATATTCGTACATCACTGGGAACCCGCTCGATCTCGTTATTGTGATGCAACCTCGCTCGAAGCATCTCGACCCTCACGGGTAAGGACTACTAGTGGCAGTAACAACTAAATTTATCTCCTTCGATCAATCCCAACTAACTATTGGAAGCGGCATTGTAATCTCTTGAAATTAGACCAAACTTTTGTTGACACCTTAACTTCATTGTCAAATTTCGATCACCCAAGGACTCCATACTGTCGCACTACCAATTTCCAAACTGAAATGAAAGTTTGAATTTACAACTTTTTCGCTTAATGGTTAACCTTCGTGTTTTTCCTTGCCCAAATTCAAAACCATTTCCTTGGTCGGTGAGACCAACAGTCGGAACGTAACTAAGTTGTCGCGAAACGCAAATCTTCATCGTAACTATTAGAAGACAATCGACCTCTACGATCACTTCTTATTTAAAAAGTCATGGCATTATTGTAAAACCTTCAAATGCAAAGCTTGATCTGCACCCTTTCTACCCGTCAAACGGGACTAATGATTGGAAATTGACAAGTCAAGCCAAGAAAGACTGGTGGCAATACACCGTATGCCAATCTCTACTAACTCCCACAGAAATAATCTTTGCCTTCAAATTCCTTAAACCTTGAGCAAGAGTAAAGGATCTCATACTAACACAAGTACGGTGGTCTGAGCAAACAAAACCTCCAAACCACCACGGGCATGCTTCGCGCCTACGTGATCAGTATCGAAGGCAGCTCAGCCAGGAATACCTCAGCCCTTTTTAACCATGGCTAGGTTCGTCTCTGTTCCCTGAGACATCAAACTTAATGGAGTTCACAAACCTTACAGCCATCACACCTCAAGAGGTGTCTTCTCGACTTAAGACTCATGTCACCATTGACGATGATCCCTATCAATGAAAAGTTTCATCTTGATGTGAAACCGAAAGTATCATTTCTCATCCCGGAGGAATCCAATTACAGATTAATTAAACCAAATATCGTGGATGAAATTTCTTCAACAGGGGAGAATGTGACACCCAAAAATTTTCCAAGACAATATCTGTACACTTAACTGGATTCATAACGTTTCAATTCGTGCATTAGACATTTTAATAGTTACAAAGTTATCCCGAGTTTAGCAAACCCCAAAGTATTTCAGAAATTCAGTACATTATCCGTTTACGCATACAACAACTGATTTATCCAAGACAATTGGGGCTGAACAACCAAGCCAATCACCTGCTCATTAGAGAGCCACCGGTTATCCAATTACTACGTTGGAACAAAACAACAATACGCATGAAACTACCAAAGTGGGAAACTACACAATCTCTCATATGGTGTTTCGATAGTATAAACATAAGCATGTGACAAAACCATATCATGAAACATATACTTATTTATCTAAACCTATGATCATATACGTATATGTATATATATCCGGATGAGGACCTCAAAACAAAAAACACATATATAGATGTATAAAAATTGACGGCCAAACATAAAAGAAAAGCCCCAAATCATGTCTTGCATTCACTAGTCCTTATCATGTATTTCACTAAAATGGAATGTACAATTTTGTAACGCCCCAAGACCCGAACTTTAACTTAGAAGCATGTTTTAATGTGCTATGGCATGGGGTGAAATAACTAAACACCTATCCTAGATAGATACACAAGCTATGTAGAATTTTAATAAGGTTTGAGTCAATGTTGGAAGGGTATCAAACTAGAAGGGCTGAATTTGGGAAGAACCAAAAATAAAACACCACCTACATTATGGTGGGAGGATATATGCGACACACACACACACACTTCAAGAGAATGTGTGCGTGTGCATTCTACCTCTAGTAAACAAGGGAAAATGGGGATTTTGCATGTATGATATGAGATTGGAGAAGTGTTCATCACCTCCTAAGCATCAAGTAAGTACCCATTGTTTATCATGAAACTTCTTGGTTGAAGCTATTGGTAGGTTTTGATGACTAACCCTAAATTGGGTAAATTGTAAGTATTAGATGGCTGAATTCATGTTTTGATGCACTAATCTAGTGTCATTTATGAATTAATGATCTCATTTGACACTTTTTATTTAGGGTTCATGTTCAAGAAAAGTGGGGGTTTTTTACCCATGATCATTCTTGAACAAATGGGATAAATAGATTGGAAAGAAAATGATGAATTGCTATGTTTGATGACTATTGTATGAAGGGTATGTAATGTAGGGAAGAAACATGGTAATTGATAACATCAAGTAAGAAGCTAAGCATGAAATAATTGTACATTGAGCTTAGAATGTTGTACGCACACCATGTGTTTGATGAAATGTCTAGATGAACTTGCATGCAAGTATTTGATGGAAATGAATGGAATATGATGATTGTTAGTAAATTAACATAAAGGATGTGTTTCGATGGAAACCATGTGTGAATTAGAATGGATTGTATGTAGGTATGTATGCACATAAGTGATCTTATGGTTGTACGTGTGTCCTATAATGTGTAAATTTGTATGCAAGACTCGACAAGTATGAAAGTAATGTGATAATTGGTGCAATTGTTAGTAGGTTAACATGAGGATTGCGTCTTAGAAGGTAATCATGTGGGGAATTAGTTGATTGTATGATTCGGTAAGAAGTATGAGTTAGTAGCATGTACACTATTTTTAAATAATATGATGCACGACAATGTGTTGGGTTTATTTAGTAAGATGAATGAACTTGTATGTTAACGAGATATGAACATGATGTTTATGGTGAATCTCATACAACCTATTATGTTAATATGGACATATGTTTGTAAAAAGAAAGTTTGTATTGTTGAAAGTTGACTTTCTGGAAAGTCAACTGACGTGGAAATAATGGGATATGTTGTCTAACATGATTGTGAGATTGAGGATTTCGTGTAAGACACATTAGCTTTGTTATGTGACATGTATGATGTTGAGTTTAATTGCTTGTATGATAAATCAAAAAGGGTGGGAAGCTATGTTATATGCATGTTAGAAATTGACCTATGCAAGTTAATGTGATTTATGAGTTGGATATGATTGGTTATGAATGAACATGTATGCTAACGATGATGTGAACATGATGATATGAAAGGGTAGAAATGATGGACTCAAGCATGGGATGCTAATGGGTCAAGATGAGGCAACTAAACAAGCATGAACTTCGAGAACTTAAGGTAAGTGATTTCCGAACTTAACTCGCATCTATGATATTGAATTATGTTCATATAGGATGGGAATCTTGAAGGAGTAGGTAGATTATAGTTGTTCCAAGGTAAGAAGCTTGGTAATGGGTCTAAAACAATTGAATTAAACCAAGTAGTTTCGCCTTCGGGTGGCTAGATTGGGTTGTTGCCTTCAAGGGCATTTTGGGAATTTAAAGGTTCATTAGATGTTAAATCTAAGAACCGTGTCGTAACTAAACAAACCGGATGGTGTTTTCAGCCAAACAAGTGTCCAATGGGTTGGTAATATGATTGTTACAATTCTTGAATGGTCAAGTAATGATTTGTGTAACCTATGACCTCAACGGGTCTATTTGGGTAATAATAGCATAAGCATTTAATCAACGAAACGGGGACTTAATCGTAAGAAATGGAATTTTATAAACATGATTGAATGGTTTTTAACACGTCCCCAAGTGCCTTTAGGAATGGCCTTGAACATGAGTTTAAAGGCGTTCAAAGATTGGGGGAAAGCGGGTAAGGAAATGAAGAAAATAAGCCAAATGTGCAGAAGCTACCGTACCTTACGGTGGCCAGAGTAAGGTACGGTGGACATCAGAAAGTTGACGGTGGACCTCTACTGCCTTACGGTAGAAACTGAAACAAGGGCTACCGTACCTTACGGTGGCCAGAGTAAGGTACGGTGGACCCCTGAAACTTTTGTTTTGTTTCCTCTTTCTAACATGGTTTATCATGTGTCATTATGTGGGAATGTAAGGATTCTTAAGGTTATTCTAAGCTCCATGATTGACGTTAGTAAGAATGTTTAAGATCATAGGATGGTAGGACATTGAAATGAAATCATGGAACTCTTGTATACGTATGTATTGTTATTGGGTACTAACCACATTGTTGTGTGAACGGTAAAGAAGATGCAAGTTAGATGTGGATGAATGCATGAAATGTCAAGGCTAGATCCAAAGATCGGGCTCGAGCTTGTAACTTTGAACTAGTTCGAGCTTGGGAGAGACAAGTCGAAGAGATTATCTAGCTTCCTTGGGATGCTGTCACTATGTTGTAAAACATTAACTAAAGTCACTTACCGAACTAATGATATGGTTATGTGATGATTGTAGGTTGTTTTGTTACCTCTCAAGGCAAGGGAAGGAAGGCGATCGAGCGAGGATGCGGATTGTACGCGATCACGGTCATTTAACCAAATAAAGATGAGTTTTGTTGAATGCAATAAGAAACAATAGAAGATGTAACACCTAAAATACTTAGTAGATTTGGTTTCTAAACATTCAAGGTTGTTATTAAAGAAATGAATTTTTCGGTTGGTATTTTCCGCTGCGTATTTTTCTGTATTACGGTTTTAGGGTGTTACAAATTTGATGTCACAAGCTTCCTTGGATGGCATATTTCCTTTCTCCTCCTCTTTATTGCGGCTGAGAAACAAACAAACACACACACACACGCTATAGATTGATTGGATAATAGGAACAAGATAAGAATAGAACCTACATGCATGCAATATAGAGACAAAAACACAACTCATTCTTATTACACCAAAATAGCCCTTCCAACATTTCTCTATGCTCAAGATTGTTTCCACCTTTCCACTTTGATTTGCCACCACAACTGAAAATCATGAGGTTATACACACATACAAATACGGTTATATATATATATATGTGTGTGTGTGTGCGTGTGTGTGTGTGATAGATAAGACAAATCTTGTAAGCTACCTTTACTACGCCTAAGTTTATACCAAATTAGATTCAAGTTAAACAATAGATCCAATTCAACATATGACAACTTACTACCTTTGTTGACCCTACTCCCAAAATCGGCCAATTTCAAGAATGCATGCATGCTTTCCCAAAACTTATACCAAATAATGATTAAAAGCATGCAGAATGCATGGATGCTTTCCCATAACTTATACGAAATAATGATTAAAGGCCTTAAACACTACATGAATTCTAGGACAATTTGACTTGCCATTTATGTCTTTGTCTTCACTATCAATCGGCACTATATAAGAAGCACAAGGGTCTTGCACACAACACTCAGAAACACTTATAAACTCCCAAAGATCAACAACACTTTTCTTTCCCTTTTCCCTCACCCACGGCCGAACACCAACAAGAACAAAACATTTCTTTTCTTCTTTCCATTAGCTCTCGGCCGTACCCCAAGGACACCAAGAGTCGAATCCAAGTATTGTCTTGAGCCACATTGCATTTGAAATTGGGTAGGAGGTCACAAACATCCAGAGATTCATCTTGCATCCTATTTGGTATGTTACCTAACTCTCATTTCAATTTAACATCTAATTGCATCGGCCTATACCCATTGCAACCGTCCCACGATCCATTGAAACGTATTATCGGTCCTTAATCATCTATAAACAACAATGTGGAAGTTAAACTTATAATGTGTTAATATGACCACAATTTAATACATATATACTCACACCTAAACATACACAAATACACGACTAATCATCACATACTAGTGACATCACCAAAGATTTGTCCCATATCATGTGTATGCAATCGGCCAAGAATCTAAGAACAATATAACATACAAGTTTAAAACTCACAATAAACTATCTTGGTCCATTCTTATATAAACACTCTCCTGGTGTACACACAAATCGGACCTACTCGACACAAGTGATACCATGGACATATCCAAAGGGTATGGTCATGGGAAGTGTCGAATGGATCCCAAAGATCTAACTTGTTGAACTAAGAACATATGTATGCATACATTAGTATAATCGCATTTCATACATGGACACAATTGGATTTGTACGAAATAATACACTTAAACATTTAGAAACATTTGTTTTACAACCATAAAGTGGATCTATGGAATTCGATTACATGACTCATGGTTCGGATTATTTATCATAGTTTATAACAAAGTTTTGGGATATTATAGAACATATGTTAGCATGGCCTTAAAATGTGTTAAGCACAATTTGTATACCACAAGTTAAGAAACACGTTAAAACGCTCGTATTTCTCCACAATCCACCACACGTGTTAGAATGAGGAAATATTCAATAATCATGATGACATGTGGGGCCCATTTTGTTAATAATGGGCATGTAACAACAAAACTCTCGGAATCCACGAAACTATACGTTTTAACAAGTAGTTATAAAATATGTAAGTAATTATCACGTGCACAAACAACGGCCCACATATGCATGACACGAAGATCCACAAGTCGGGTGAACAACTTGTATAGTAAATAACAAGAACGTACAACTTACTATGTCCTCAATTATCATAGGATACCGGTTGTCAGAACAGTAGCTATTCCATTTTCTTCTTCACTTGACCTTATCTACAGTCATTAGGTGAGTTTCACGACCCCTTTTTACTAATTTCATATTTTTGGAAAAAAACATGCAACTATACAAGTTACTTTCATTTAGAGTGAATTCTAGCATGACTACAATTGTAAACATGAGACAATGGGTTTAGAGCTCACATAGTCGTCATACGATACATTTCACCATAACCTTAGCTATGGACTTAGCCATGGAATGACTTAAATAGATCTATTGGGTTGACACCCTCACTCATGGTTAGTCGCGCTAACCTGCCACATGCAAAAAGAGTGCTATAATTCTACCATATTTACGTTGTTTTTATTGTACAATGCTCGAGGTACTACACGTGGGAGGTTTGGTTATGTGCTCATGGTTGGTACATAGATCTTGCCCTAGCTAGGCAGTGATCGGGCAAACACGGATTCACTAATTACATGTGTATTTTTGCGAACTTTTCAATGCAAATAATTTACAACAATTTACGAGAATCACCAACAAATTTCCAAGAGCAACTCACAGCAAGTCGATAAGACCTGTGAACTCACCAACTTTATGTTGAAATATCTTTTATGCATGTTTTTCAGTTAATAGATTTTCATGAATGGAACTTGGGATTCAAACATGCGTTACACGACACTACTTCCGCGGGAATGTTTTTAACCATCAAGTATTATGAAGTTTGGATGTAAAATCTTTAGATTTAAAAAATAATGAATTCCTCGAATTGTAACTTTTGACAAATCGGAAATCAAAGCTTATGTTTTATTTAGTTATTTGCTTGAATCTTGTGCTTGAAAACCTTTCGAGTTACATCCCGTGTTTCCGCCTTGGCGGGGTGTGACATATTGGTATCAAAGCCAATAGTTATAGCAGGTGGAGTGTTAGTGGCTTTGGCTTTGCATTTAGCGGTTTGGTGACC
Source organism: Ambrosia artemisiifolia (assembly GCA_032199755.1). NCBI lineage: Eukaryota > Viridiplantae > Streptophyta > Magnoliopsida > Asterales > Asteraceae > Ambrosia > Ambrosia artemisiifolia. The sequence continues at coordinate 17,905,059 of CM063520.1, forward strand.
TCAGCGATTGCAGTTCTTACACAGGATACTGTCACATGTGCCAATATGGTGGTAGTTGCATTTGCTGCAATAGGGATGGGGCCCGTTGTATTTGCGTTTGGGCTCCTCAGCAGCAGTGGCAACAAAAACCTTCATAGTTTCCTGACGCTTGTGGTGTGAGTTCTTACCCTTCTTGGAGTCAAATCGCTTCCGCTTGTCTCTAGAACTCTCACTAGCAATTGCAACCTTCTGGTTCAACGAACGCATACGAACAACACCGTCGGTCAGACTGTGAGCTAGAGTAACGGCATCCTGGATAGTGGTAGGTGCAGACGCGGTGACCATGCTTCGAATCTTGGGATATAAAACCCAAATATATCGCTCAACTCTCTTTTATTCCGGAGTGACCATGTGAGGAACTAGTCGAGAGAGCTCGTGGAAGTGAGTAGTGTAAGCAGTCACCTTTGCATCCACCATAGAAAGATTCTAGAATTCTGCCTCCAACGTTCGCAGTTCACTCCTGGGACAGTATTTCTCCATGAGTAGAGCCTTGAGATCGGACCAGGTGAGATTGTAAGCCGCATCTCCACCCATGGTTTCAACTTGAAGATTCCACCAGGTGAGGGCTTCATCTTGGAAAGTTCAAGGTTTTCATAGGAGTAGTGAGTAGAAAATTTAGACTCAAAATTTCTACCGTTCTCCATTTCACTTCCCCGTCGACGACCAATACCTCCAGAGCCTCCACTGGAATCGGCTCAAGCAGGGTCATGTTGAGCAATTGCCTCAGCAATCACTCTATCCAGCTCAGCGGGAGTGGCCAGTAATGGTTCGCCATCTTTGGTTCAAGCAGATTGTTGGGTTTGCATGATTTCCTTCTAATATGACACATATCAAAAGTGTGAGACACATATTCTGTAAATATTTTCGTTCATACAAAGTTAACAATCAAATATAACTACGCATAGCAAATCAATCACAACCACAAGACAAAAGAATAGACAGCACAAAACAACGATAAATTGCATACCAACACAAGACATACATAATCTCAAAATACATAAGTACTAGTACAAAAGACGGGCGGATGAACCGCAATAGTTTTAAACTACCAAAATATCACAACAATAGCTCATAACAATGTAACATTACACAAAGTAACATCAAATACAACCACAAAGTACTCTAAAAAGAAGAAGAAGATGGAAAGGTAGCAGCTAAAGCAACAACCGCGTCTCCCAAGCCTTGGGTCATCTCTGTCATCCTCCTCTCCAAGCTCTCGATGCGTCTCTCTGCCTCTGTTCTCCCAAAAGCTATAGCTAGCCTCCCACGCTCAGCCTCCTCTGCACGAGTCTCCAACTCCCGGATGCGCACACCCATAGAAACCAACTGCGCTTCGTGGGACAGAATAACGCCGCGCTCCATGTAGAGTGGCCTCCCAGACGATCCTCCTAATGTCATAGCCTCGTGGTCATATTCCTCGTCTCGGTGAGCTACGTCTCCAGTAAGGCTGGGAAGGTAAGGCCGCTTGCGGGCTTTTGAGCGCCTCCTCAGTCTTGGTGCTGGCTCAGCCACCAGTACAGGTGCCTCCGTGATGCGTAACTCCAGCGTAAGGTTAGTGGGCTAGACAGGCTCGCCATCAGGAACAAGTTCGGTGGGCAAAGAAGCAACCGGGGTACGAGCGGGAAGGGCAATGACCACGGTCTAGCGTACTCGCTTACGGGGTGTGTACTTCTGGAGAGTACAGCCCGTACGGTCAAGACAAAAATATGGGGCCAGACTAGGGGCAGTGGGGACAGTGGTAGGGATCACCGAAGAATGGACATCAGGGTTAGCAAGAGAAAAGGGGACGTCATCCTCGGTATCTTCATCGGAAGTACGCCTAACAAGAGGTGCAAGGTCTATGTACATCTCAGAGTTAGAAATCCAACCTCCTCCAGAGTGGGGGTAGTCGGGAGCCTCGGAGTCAGACAGAACAGTGAGGTCAATAGTAATAGCCATGATCTTGTCACACGCATGCATATATATAAATAAACATGTATGTAGACAAATAAACCATCATACCCGGGTGTTGTCGCGGAGCAGCTTGAGATTTGAGAGGTGCAAGGTGAGTCGGTGTGGTACTTTGTGAAAACGTTTCGAAAAATACTTGGGTTATATTTGAGTCCAAATAATTTTAGTTCGCTATAACCGTGTGCTCTGATACCATGCTGTCACACCCCACCAAGGCGGAAACACGGGAATGCAACCTCGAAAAGTTTTCAAGCACAAGGTTCAAGCAACACAAAATTTTATTTAAAATATTACCATCATAGGACTGATATTGTCATAGATTATTAAAACCAACACAACATTGTCAGAAATAGTGTCTGAAATTCATAATATTAAAACAACATTACGGGACTGACAAAACCCATGCCAATGAGGTACCACCTAGTGCTTGCTCAAACCCCTCTCCCAAATCTCCGTTGCTCATCACTAGTAACCTGAAAAACATGCATGAACGTTTGGTCAACAATAATGCCGGTGAGTTCACAGGTTTGAATTTACTAAGTAAAATGCGTGTGTCATTCGTGTATGACCAATCATAAGCTAAGTAAGCAAATGATCACTGTGAAAACCATGAGTCCCATAAAAAACCTCTTGACTGTTGTGCCTCGTGCATTGTACACTAACGACAATATATGTATAGTAGAATACTAACACTCTTTTGTATGTAACCGGTTAGAGCGACTAACCAAGAGTGGGGTGTCAACCCAATATATCTATTAAAGTGTTCCATGGCTTTTCATAGCTAATGGTTACAGTAAATGTAATACGAGGACTAGTGAGCTCATGAACCAAATGTCTCATGTTCCACATGGCAGTCACGATAGAATTATCACCCAATTGTATATTGAACTAGTATTGCAGCATGTTTATCCCCAAAAATGTAAAAATAGTAAAATGGGGGTGTGAAACTCACCTGATAATGTCATGTGTGGTCTAGTAAAGCTAACAATGTGAGATGGTTACTGTCCAGATGATACCCTAGGATCATTGGCGACATAGTAATTGTACAGTTTATGTTGTTTATCATACGAATTGTTCACCCAACATTTGTGGACCTTTGTGTTTAGTGTATGTGTCGATCTTGAATGTAATTGTGAAATGTACGGTTGTAGAAATACCGGTGTTTTGTTGCATTATGGGTCCCACATGCTAGATATGGACCATAGATTGTTCCTAAGTTAATATGTGTGGTTAGTTTTTAATGAAATGTGTGCTCGTCATTGGTTTAAATCCTTTTTAATGTCAAAACATCATTAACACATGTTTCGGCCTATATTAACATGTGTTAGACCCTTGGGGCCGAAACAAGTGCATATGGTATGCCTTGAAACTGATGGTTCATTGGATCAACATGAGTCGATTGAGGCTCATGGTGATACCATCGTCGTTCCACAAAGTGTTCTAGTGGTTTTTAGTTGAAAATCAATTATAATACCCTTGATATAAACCTTATCTTTTGAATATAAACTAAGTGGGTGTTTGTTTATATAAATGATTATAGATTAGCTTATTATGTCGAGTTGTGACTAATTAAACATTACACAATCCATACATGGGTTGTTCAGTTGGTGATCTACATGTACTAAACTAATAATGCGATAACTAGTTAGTTAAACAAGTGAATCTTGGTGTGTGTGATTGATATGTGGGTGGCCAACTACTTATTTGTATAAGAACAAGGGCTGGATTTGGGTGAAAGGAAAAAGGAGTCGATTCTATCATTGTTTAGTAGTATAAAAGGCTTACCTTAGTCTAGTAGGAGGTTGATAGCCGATTGTAGTGGCCTTCCAAGCTCTTGAGGTCTTGTTCTTGAGATTATTCGGCCGAGAGGTGTGTTTAAGAGGTAAGAGAGGTGTATTTGTGAAGTGATGGTGCAAAGATTGGGGTTGATCATCAAGCATTTATATAGAAGTAATTATGGGTGTTCAGGTCCCTTGGTTGTAAGATCTTGGAGGGTACATACTAGTTTAATGTATCATGAGTTGTTTATACTTGTCCTTCATCGAATACTCCTTTGTGATCCTCCCTAGGATTCAGCCGATTGTTATTCTTCATGGAAATGGTATAGTGTATTGTGTAGAGGTGAAATCCATGAATGTGTATAGTCTAAATGAGGTAAGTTAGTGGCAAGACTAGGTAGTAGGTGATTAAGACTATTGTTTTGTTGCCCATTTTGGTGAAATATCATGGTTCACACATGTTCTTTTGTTGGTTAGTGTAGTTAGCCGAAAAGTTTAAAGGTTTAGGTGTTATAGGCATGAGTTGACAACCAACTCTATGGTTCTACTTCTTGGGAACTAGCGTCCGATTTCTAGACAAGCTAGATCAAATATTGGTGATTGTTTGTTATGAAAATGATAGGTGTTCTTGTCTCTACTGAGTCAATTAGTTGGCTTAGGTATAAAAGGAATAGGTAGTTATCTAGGATCATGAAGTGATGAGTAGTTGTTTCCATTTCCTTGCAAGATAGCACCATGTATGTGTGAAAGTGACTTGTGATTGTTGTGGTAAGCTTTGGCCGATCCCATTGCACACATGGGCTTTCTAGTTTAGGTAAACATCATAGTATTTAAAGAAGAGTTAAGCATGTTCATGGTCTAGTTGTGTGCAAGGGTGAGTGTGTGTTTATAATCGGGTAAAGGGAAACGAAGAGAAAGGTGTGTCATAGAGTTGAAATTTCCATTTTGGTGCACGAAATGGACACACATGGTATCTTGGTTGATGTGTTTCAGCTACAACTAGAGGTAGGGGAATGTTTGTTGTTTCCTAAGCCAAGTAGTCAAGTTTTTCTCAGTCAAGGTCCATGTATAAGCAAAGAGATGTAAGGGAAAATGACAAAGATATGGCCTAGTATTCAAGTAGATATGTGTTTATATATTGAATGTCATATGTGTGTGTATATATTTAGACACGTATGTATGTGTCGTATATATATATATATTGTTTAGGAACTTGATTTTGTCTAAGTAGCAAGGGTGCTTGATGACGACATTAACATGTATTTTGTGAGCTATAAGTTATTTGCTCATGAATATGCTCACATGTGTTGAGAGTAGGTTATCATATGTTAGGAGGGGGTATTATCACTAGGTATTAACATATGATATTGTGTAGGATTCTTATACATGTGTTAGAGAGGAATTATCATGTATTAGAGTGTGATAACCCCATTGAATGTTTGTTAGATGACTGTCCGGGTGTTGTATGTATAAACGGGTGACCTTTGTTGAGTTTTTTGAATAAATCATGCTTTACTAGACTGGGGGGGGGGGGGGTTTAGTGTGTGCCAAATTGTCTAAATGTGCACATATAATGACAGTAATGTAAATGAAGAATTTTAGCTAAAACAGGATATTATGATCATACAAGTCACAATTCCAGGTGCGGAAACCCTAGAATTGAACAAAACGATAATACGCAAATCAAAACACGTAAGACACCTTTTCAATCTCCATTTTTATAGATAACTTGATCAAAACATGTTTACAATCAATCTACAAGTTAATCTAGTTCAACATAAAACACTTTCACTCTAGAGAGAAACCTGACCACAAAACACACACTCTCCAAAACTATTCTATCTTACAAATCAAGCAAAACCTATTTATAAGGTCTGCACATTCACCCCTTTCTAAGGTACGAATGTGGAATCCTTCCACATTCGCCCATTTCTAAGGTACGAATGTAGCTTTTCTTCTGAGTAATTTCCACCTTCGCCCATAAGCTTCTACATTCGCCCTCTAGATCTTCACATTCGCCCTCTAGACTTTACCTTCGACCTATATTATTCCACATTCGCCCTTCCTGTTTGGTCGAATGTGTCTTCATGTTTAAATCTTGGTCGTTTTCTGATTATCTGAACCTTCGACATTCTGTACCGGATCACTAGCTAGGGACATACATGAATAATGCACTAACAATCTCCCCCTTGGACCTAGCTAGTGAGGTTCCAAATTAGAAAGTTATCAATTCTTCAAGTCTTGATCTCATCATCTTGAACGACTTGAAAACTTTCCATCTTCATGCACGTTTGTGTCGAAGTTCCTGTCTATCTCTCCAGTAAGCTTCGAAATCTCAGACAGACTTAAGAAATCTTGGCTTTATCATTTGTTGGTCCAGAGATGAAGATAGACAATAATCTTGAATTCTTCAATCTTCAGTCATTTCTTTAACCTTTTACTAGCTTCTGTTGTTCTGGTGATCTTGATGTTCAGGTTTGGGTCTTGTTTACAATTACACTCTTTGTCGATGAGTCTTGAGCAGTGCACCTGTTGTGTTTGATTCTGTAGAAAAATTTACTAAAAACTGCATAAACTACAACCGGCGTTAGTCACGACAAAAATCTCGGAAGTACTCTTCACATTCCTTTTGACCCACAATTTTTCTCCCCCTGAACTATAAAACATTTTCAATATGTACCAGAAACTTGAACATTTGCAATCTTTTTCAACTTTTAAGTATCTGAGCCTTCACATTCAGTATCCCAACATCGGTTATCGAAAATAAAATTGAAACAAAACTTTTTGATTTTTCAAAGTTTATGCTAAAACACACCAAAAATCTTTTTGAATTTTCAAATGTAATTGCATAAAAGTAAATTCAACATATTTTTGTGAATTTTCCGGTTAAGAGGATCAAATCAGTATTGAAACAATCAGTCATCACTCTTTTTGATCAATTTTCTGTTTTTGACATTGAGCATCCTACAACCATTACCAATATGTTTGTCCACTTAAACTCAAAATCATCATTCATTGCTCAGCACTTTAGATACATTATGGTAATATTAGATACTGAGTAATCTATGGTCCCCGCGTTCGCGACACATTCCCGTATCAAGAATTGCACAAAGCTTCATCGTAATGCGTGATTATACTGAAGTTATCTGTTAGTTACAAGGTATGAGGCACATTGGTGACAGGTCAGCAAATTAATGCTTCAAAGCGACTTGTGCACTCTACCAGGGTGAAGACTAATATCATACATGACTTTCATCATTGTATTGATACGATGCATTAGATAATCTTTGATTATCATCACACATGTTAAGTTCCTCATTCGGTAACTTACGGTTTTGGCTTTATTAGCTCTTTTAATAAGATACCCTGACTGAATCTAGGTCTGTAAATCAATACAGCAAAAGATCAGTTAGGCCATCCCGAGATAACTTTCAATATAACGACCCGAAACCTCTGAATTTGGCAATCTATCAAACGAAATTTCGGTACTAAGACCATATGCCAACGATACGTTGATCCACATGATTATCAGTTATTCATTTTAAGTTTATATCACCATGCTGAACTTTAAAACTCTGATTTCAAGCCTACCAATATATAATCGTAGTGGCTACTCAATGTTTATCAATTCATTTTTGTTTTTAGAGTAGTCTGACAGTCCACTGATGTACTATCATCTCCTCTTTTTCTCCAGGAAAACTCATTTTTGATTTTCTATATTTTTTTATTTTGATTTTTCTGAAATTTTCTCCCCCTAAAAATCTAAAAATAAGCATATTTTTGGATTTTTAAACTTTTTTTTTTTTGAGGAAAAACAAAATAAAAATGATATCCGATGCGATTTACTCATTTAGTTTCAAAAACCATTTCCACTCAGATTGCTTAACTCACTTTTATCTGTCAATTAGTAAAAACCATTAACCAAGATAAAAGAGTTTAGAATAAACCATTTTGTCGTATCTGTTGTAAAAATCCAAAACCTGAGAGCAATTGGATGAGATTGCAATGTTTTCCGGCTTCACAGGTTGGAAACAGACTACAAACACTTTCCTCTTTGTTGAAATCGTGTTTTCATTCTTCAATATCCCTTCATTGACCTTCACCTCTCCAATAAATAGCTTGTATACAGATGCTCCACTATCAACTATCAAAGAATAGCTAATAGGTCTGTCTGGAACAATCTGCACACTTATTAAACAATTAGCACGTGAGAGGTACCCATCCCTTCACAATGATGGGTCGTCCAAGGTCATCATTCCTCGGAACATCAATCAATTCTCCTTTTGAAAAATCAATTGGTTTTTCAATGGATTGATTTGAAGTAGAAATTGCTATTGATTTAGAAAGTGATTTGGGTTTCCAAACACGTTCAGAGTTTATTTTAGATTTTGTTGAAATTGTTTTGATTTTTGACTCTACAGATTTCTTATTTGAATCCTGCTTTTGAACTTTGTTTGGAATCTTCTCAGACTTAACTGATGAAGACCCAGGATTAGAGTTATTCTTAGACTTAGCCTTAGAACTCCCCCTTACCTCAGCAACCCATCCACAATCTCCATTTTTATTCAAGGCAATTTTGTTACGATTGTCATACACAACCTGTTTCCCCTTTTGCTTCTTGATTGGTTTTGGGGATACATGCTTTTTGACATTGCCTGAGTTTCTAGCAAATTTCACTTCGGTCCTTTTCTGTTTAACATACGGACAGGCACCAACTAAATGCCCACACTCTCCGCAGTTATAACAAGACCTATACTCTTCAAAATCACATGCATACCCTTCATCCCAATACCAATAGGGACAATCAGCAGCATATGACCAACTTCACCACATTCAAAACAGCTTCTCCGTTCAACATAACCATGAGAATACTGTGGTGAGTTGTTTCCCCAGTAACCATCAAATCGAGAGGTATATGAATAATCATAAGAGTCATATGATCTAGATGAAAAATTTCTTGAATTCTTTTGATGAGAATTTTTCATCTGATCATTTCCTTTCGATTTGTTTGGTTTCGGTCCTTTTACTTTAGAACCTTTCTTATTTTCAACATTTTTCTTTTCAACATTTTTCTTTTGATCCTCTTTATTCTCATGTTGGTTAGGACTGAGTTCAAAATGAAGATGATCAAATTGATTTCTAAATTGATTTATCAAATCATTATTATTGACAAAAATACATTTAAGTAGAGATTGTTCGATATTATCAATTGGAAAATCTTTGTTGAAAATCAATTTGTCATGTCCTTCCAACATGTAGGATCCTTCAACTCCTTCAGGAAACCTGAATATGGGTTTTTCTTCAGATTCAGATTCTGAAGTTGTTACCACATTTTCAGTTTTCTTTTCAAACATTTGTTTCACTTCACAATCAGGATTAACAACACAAGGTGTTGTGATTTCCAACTCTGATGTGGGATTATTCTTTGAAATAGTGTTATGAAGTTCTGAAATTTCTTTCTTAAAAGATTCAATTTGATTTATAAAATGTCTTTCATTATTTGTCAACATCTTATTTTCAATTTGAAACCTTTCAAGTTTATTTGTCAAATTCTGTTTGTCCTCAATAAGTTTCAGCACTTCATTTTTCAAATTGACACACTCAAAACAGTTAGTACAATCAACATTAGACTTCACCTCAGCATCTGATTCATTACCATTATCAGATTTTGCATTAACATTTCTGATATCACTCTGTTCTGATTCACTCTGTTCTGAACTTGTATCAGAACTCAAATCACTCTTTGACAATTCACTTGAATCATCATTTCTCATATGCTTGACTAAACACACAACATTTCTTTGAACACCTACACTATTAACACACTTGTTAACATGTATCATTTCATCAGTTGATTTCGGTGTCTTTGGAAATCCCCAAATGTTGTCAACTTGAGAATTTTGTCTTTGTAATTGTTGTCATTCAGCTTCTATCATAGCTCTTATCTGCTCATCCGTTCTTGATATGGTCAAGTAATTCATCATTTTTCCAACAAAAATATTTCAAAAATTTTCTGAAATCAGGCTTCTATCATAGCTCTTATCTGCTCATCCGTTCGAAATTTTTTAGGCCTTAAATTCTACGTTCGCCCTTGGTCAAGTTCACTTTCACCCAAAAAGATGACCCGAATGTAGAATATCAGCACACAAGTTCCACTTTCGTCCAAACTCTTTCACTTTCGTCCACTAAGTTTCCACTTTCGCCCGCCCGTAAAACCGAATGTGGAATCTTAGACTCGAATGTGGAACTATCAACACAACAATCCTAGGTTCGCCCTGAAATTAGCTACTTTCGCCCAGAAAAAGCTCAAGTTCGCCCCTAAAAGGTCCAGGTTCGCCCACATCTCTCTAGATTCGCCCAAAACATCTTTGAAAAACGGTTACACTTTGAAAAACGGTTATTTTGATTTGAGATTTTCAAAAGTTTGTGGATTTTGATGATCTTAATCAGGTTATGATTCGGAATTGATTTGGAACAACTTTAATTCTTGGAAAACTAGATTTTAACCACGAATTCAAATCAAAAACCTTCAAAATCAATCAAAAACCATGTTCATTCAAAAACAGATGAATTTTGATCAAAAACAAGTCCAAATCAGCTCTGATATTATCAATTTTGTTGTTGTATGATCCGTATGGCTCTGATACCACTTTATAGATGAAGAAATTTAGCTAAAACAGGATATTATGATCATACAAGTCACAATTCCAGGTGCGGAAACCCTAGAATTGAAAAAAACGATAATACGCAAATCAAAACACGTAAGACACCTTTTCAATCTCCATTTTTTATAGATAACTTGATCAAAATATGTTTACAATCAATCTACAAGTTAATCTAGTTCAACATAAAACAATCTCACTCTAGAGAGAAACCTGACCACAAAACACACACTCTCCAAAACTATTCTATCTTACAAATCAAGCAAAACCTATTTATAAGGTCTGCACATTCGCCCCTTTCTAGGGTACGAATGTGGAATCTTTCCACATTCGCCCATTTCTAAGGTACGAATGTAGCTTTTCTTCTGAGTAATTTCCACCTTCGCCCATAAGCTTCTACATTCGCCCTCTAGACTTTACCTTCGACCTATATTATTCCACATTCGCCCTTCCTGTTTGGTCGAATGTGTCTTCATGTTTAAATCTTGGTCGTTTTCTGATTATCTGAAACTTCGACATTCTGTACCGGCTCACTAGCTAGGGACATACATGAATAATGCACTAACAAGTAAAAAATGAAATGTGTACGGATGTTGACCTGGATCGTTGCCTGTTGTCACATATGGTTTTTGAGTTTTATATTATTATTCAATAATCTTTAATAATTTACTATTATCACTTAATTAATTATGAATTTATATTATAATTAATATAATTTCGTACACGTAACAACGGGGTGTTTCATTCTCCCCGATCTATTAGAATCTCGTCGTCGAGATTCGATTTGAATGATCTTTAAATGTTTACTGAATATCTTTTAGTTTTGATAATCCTTACTTTATAATATTTATTATTAGGTTCTCCCCGACCTATAGAACTTGTCCCCCCATTTATTTTTCTTATACTTTATGTTTTATAATAAATTCTAAACGCTAGAAGGACAGGGTTAAATCTTGGGTGCCTAATCTTAGAGTCTTCTTTAATGATTATCAGGTTATAATACTAAGGTTACTTTCTATGGTTTCTCATACTATTATTTATCTTCGGCAAATCCTTTGGCCACATCGATTCTTATTATAAACTTTCTTATGGTGGTATTATATCCTCGTACCTTATTATTTCTCTTAAACAATGATATTTATAATTATCTAATGTATTTACCAAATTAATGTATTCTTGATACATGTTAAAATCATTTAATCTTTTTTTGTTGTTTATGATTATATATGATATTTTGGGATATTTTTGCATTCTATGATAAATGAGAATTTTGTTTTATAATAAGTCTTTAAAATATATTCTATATTTTATCGAAATCGAGTTGACTACGGTTCTCAACCGTCTTTGGAAAGAGCGTTGAATACTTTTGTTTCATCTGGTCTTCGCGTTCCCATGTAAATTCGGGTCCGCGTTTTGCATTCCATCTGACTTTGACAAGTTTTACGCGACTCCTTCTCAATTTCTGGACTTTCCAATCTGTCACTTCGATTGGCTCCTCAATAATGTGTAGTTGATCATCGATGTGAATTTCTTCGGGAGGAATGATCAAAGATTCATCAGACAAACACTTCTTCAGAGTGGATATGTGGAATGTGACGTGAACACCACTGAGCTCTTCAGGTAACTTGAGCTTGTATGCCACTGGACCAATCCGAGCAAGTATTTCAAAAGGACCTATGTATCGGGGGTTAGGATTCCCACGCTTGCCAAATCATGGTACACCCTTCCCCGGTGAGACTTTCAAGAGTACCTTATCACCAATCTGAAATTTGAGTGGTTTTCGACGGTGATCAGCATAACTCTTTTGACGATCTCGAGCAGCTTTCAAGCGTTCACAGATCTGAAAGATCTTGTCGGTTGTTTTTTGAATAAGCTCGGGGCCAGTCAAGTATTTGTCTCCAACCTCTACCCAACACAAGGCAGATCTACACTTACGTCCATAAAAGGCTTCAAACGGGGAAGCCTTGATGCTGGTATGGTAACTGTTATTGTAAGAGAACTCCACCAAAGGCGAATGAGAATCCTAGTTTCCACCGAAATTGATTTACACATGCCCGAAGCATGTCTTCCAACGTTTGGATAGTCCGTTCGCTCTGACCATCGGTTTTCGGGTGATAGGTTGTGCTCATGTCTAAGCGAGTGCCTAGGGCATCCATAAGCGTTTGCCAGAATCGGGAAGTAAATCGACTGTCTCGGTCGGAAATGATTGAAAAAGGCACACCATGCCTAGTTACAATCTCCTTGATATACAGCTTGGCGAGTTTCTCCAACTTGTCGGTTTCCTTGATTGACAAGAAATGCGCGGACTTAGTCAACCTGTCAACAATTACCCAAATTGTATCGTGGCCACTGGACTTCTTAGGTAGCTTGGTGATGAAATCCATAGATATTTGCTCCAATTTCCAATCAGGAATCTCTAGTTGCTGAAGCAGACCGGATGGCTTCTGATACTCAGCTTTGACCTTGGAGCAGGAAAGGCATTAGCTGACCTATGAGGCAATTTCTCCCTTAAGATTGGACCACTAGTAAAGTTCCTTTATGTCCTTGTACGTTTTGTCGGCTCCAGGATGAACCGAGTACTTAGACTTCTGGGCCTCCTCAAGGATTAAATCGCGTAAGCCGCTAAAACGTGGCACCCAGATCCGATTGGCAAAGTAAATTGTGCCGTCGGACCTTGGTTCCAACAGATTAACCATCTTGAATAATGACTCATCCTTCAAATTCTCACTTTTTAGAGCTTCCTGCTGAGCGTCGTGGATAAGGGTAGTGAGATTGGTATGGATGGTCAAACCTAGCGCACGCATACGCAAGGTCTGGACTCGTTCCTTTCAGCTCAAAGCATCAGCCACAACGTTGGCTTTTCCCAGATGGTATTTAATCTCACAATCGTAATCGTTCAGCAATTCAACCCATCTGCGCTGCCGCATGTTCAGATCCTTCTGATTGAAGATGTGTTGCAAGCTCTTATGATTAGTGAAAATAGTGCACTTAGTGCCATAAAGGTAGTGCCTCCAACTCTTGAGGGCAAAGATCACTGCACCTAACTCTAGGTCATGAGTGGTGAAATTCTTCTCATGGACTTTGAGTTGTTGGGATGCATAGGCAATAACCTTATTCCTTTGCATGAGTACACATCCAAGACCTTGATGAGAAGCATCGCAATAAACCACGAAATCATCGGTACCTTCCAGAAGGGAAAGAATCGGAGCGATGCACAAACGGTTCTTCAGAACTTGAAACGCATTCTCCTGCTTGATTCCCCAATCAAACTTCTTGTCTTTCTACAATATAGACAGTCAGCGGATGGGTAGTCTTAGAGAAATTCTCGAAGAAGGCTTTGGACACTCACCAAAACTAATTATTTACTGATGTGCAGGGAGCTTCCGCTTGCTTAGATAGTTTATGGTATTTAGATAGTGGAGGCTTCAGGCACATGACAGGATGTAGAGCCCTTTTTCTGAACTTTTTTGCTCATGGAGGGGGTGATATATCTTTTCGTAATGATTCTAAAGGTAAAGTGTTGGGTTCTGGGACTGTTCAAGCTGGGAGACTTAAGTTTGAAAATGTTAATCTTATTGATAATCTTAAATTTAACCTTCTTAGTGTTTCACAAATGAGTGACAAAGGCTATGGGTCATTCTTCACTAAGAAAACTTGTAAGACTATTGGACTAGAAGTGGTTGAAAAGATTAACACCATCATTGCTGAGAGCAAAGCACAACTTGTTGCTCATAGGAGTGGCGAGGTGTATGTGGTTGATATGTTGAAAGATAACCCTATGGCAAATGTCTGTTTATTTTCTGCTGCCTCAACTAAAGAAACAGAATTGTGGCATAGGAGATTGGGTCATACCAACCTTCAAACTATCAACTCATTCTCAAAATAAAACCTTGTAAGAGGTCTACCACCAAAAGAATTTAAATGTGAAGAGCACTTTGTTTCCTGCTTAAAAGGTAAACAACATAAAAGCTCTTACAAATCAATTGATGAGTCCAAAGTCTAGGTTTACATAGACTTACTTTTTACACTCTAAGGATGAGACTGCAGGAATTTTGAAGGACTTTGTCACCAAAGTTGAAAAGCAACATGACTTGCCAGTAAAAGTATTTAGAAGTGATAATGGAACAGAGTTCAAAAATAAGGAGTTGGATAATTTTTGTGAGTCAAAAGGAATTGTGAGACAGTACAGCATTCCAAGAACACCAGAACAAAATGGGGTGGTTGAAAGGAAAAATAGAACTCTCATTGAGGCTGCAAGAACTATGTTGGCAGATTCTGGTTTACCTCTGTCCTTTTGGGCAGAAGCTGTAAACACTGCTTGCTATGTTCAAAACAAAGTTTTAATCAACCCTAGACATCAAAAGACTGCTTATGAAATATTGTTCAAAATCAAACCACTAATATCATTTTTCAAAATCTTTGGCTGTCCATGTTTCATTTTAAATCTCAAAGATTCCATTTCAAAATTAGCAGCCAAAGTAGATTGTGGATATTTTCTAGGATATTCTTCTACTGCCAAGGCCTATAAAGTGTTTAACACCAGGACTAGGACAATAGAAGAAACTCTGAATGTAAAGTTCAATGAACTTTCGTCTTTAAAAATCCCAGCAAATCCTACAGAACTGTTTGATTTAGATAAATTCAAATTTGAAGATATCACTGTTAAAACTGACAATGCAGGATTTGACATTGTGATTCCATAGTCTCACTGCAACGTCTATTTGCATCAGGGCAAGCAGATGTTCAAAACTCTGTCACAGCTGAGTCAACCACTATTGATCAGTCTTACCCTCAAACCACTGCCTCATCAAGTTCAACCACTGTTTAGTCATCTGTTTACAAAAGTCCACTCTCAATTGACAAAAGTCAATCTACCTCTACACCACTTGGGCCTATTCCCCCACTTCCATTTCAAACATCTGTTGGCACTACAGAAGTGCGAACAGATGTTACAACAACAGATGCCACAAACCTCTGTCCCTCACCTAAAATGCCATAGTTCCATACAAAGGAGATCTAATCTTCCGTAGAGCTCATCCACCAGACCAAATCATTGACAACATCAGTGAAGGGGTGCTCACAAGAAGTCAATCCTCAAACATTTGTCTTTTTGCAGGCTTTCTATCTCTCACACAACCTGTCAAGTACCAAGAAGAGCTCCTTCAGTTCAAAAGAAAACAAGTATGGGAACTTGTACCATTGCCAAAGGATGTATGTCCAATTGGCACAAAATGGGTCTTCAAGAACAAAATAGATGAAAGGGGTATTGTTGTCAAGAATAAAGTCAGGCTTGTGGTTCAAGGCTTCAAACAAGAAGAAGGAATAGATTATGATGAAACCTTTGCTCCTATAGCTAGGTTGGAAGCCATCAGACTTTTCCTAGCCTTTGCTGTCAACCACAACATCAAGGTGTATCAGATGGATATCAAATGTGCATTCCTTTATGGCAAAATTCAGGAAGAAGTCTATGTATGTCAACCACCTAGTTTTGAAGACACATTCCATCCTGATCATGTATACAAGCTCAACAAAGCTTTGTATGGCTTGAAACAAGCACCAAGGGCCTGGTATAACACTCTTTCCACCTTTCTCTTATCCATTGGTTTCACAAGAAGTAAAATTGATAAAACTTAATTTCTTAAATGGAAAGGAAAAGATTTAATGATTGTTCAAATATATGTGGATGACATCATTTTTGGGTCCACATGTAACAAAATGTGTGAAGAGTTTAGGAAACTCATGACAGCAGAATTTGAGATGAGTGCCATGGGTGAACTTCAATGCTTTCCTGGTCTCCAAGTAAAGCAATTGCAAAATGGAACTTTTATTCACCAAAATAAGTATGTTAAAAACCTACTTAAAAAATTTGACATGAATGACTGTAAACCA
Organism: Ambrosia artemisiifolia; assembly: GCA_032199755.1. Classification (NCBI taxonomy): domain Eukaryota; kingdom Viridiplantae; phylum Streptophyta; class Magnoliopsida; order Asterales; family Asteraceae; genus Ambrosia; species Ambrosia artemisiifolia. Next base: position 17,921,377 of record CM063520.1, read on the forward strand.
TGTAGTACACCGATGAGTATAACTAAGTTACTCACTGTTGATTGTAAAGATGAACTGGTTGACCAGACACATTATAGATGCATGATTGGGTCTTTATTGTACTTAACTGCATCTAGGCCAGACATTATGTTTGCCACTTGTGTATGTGCAAGATCCCAGGCTTCACCTAGAATGTCAAATCTTATAGCTGTGAAAAGGATATTTAGATACCTAAAAGGTGCTCCCACACTTGGTATCTGGTATTCTGCTAATGGGAATATTGAGCTTTCAGGTTACTCAGACAATGATTTTGCTAGTTGTCAAACCACAAGGAAGTCAACCTCAGGTTGGTGCCAATTCCTAGGCAATGCATTGGTTTCTTGGCAAAGCAAAAAGCAAGCAGGTGTTTCAACATCCACTTGCAGATGTTGAATACATTGCTGCTGCAAGCTGTACAGCTCAACTTATGTGGCTTCAAAACTAGCTACTGGATTTTGGTATAACTGCTCTGAGGACTCCACTCATGTTGGACTGTCAAGCCGCTGAAAATATCATCAAAAATCCAGTCTCTCAATCAACCACAAAGCATATTGACATCAGACACCACTTTGTAAGAGACAGCTATGAAAAAGGTTTGATTTCTCTGCACCATGTTCCAACAGAGGATCAGTTGGCAGATGTGTTGACAAAAGATTTAGACACATCTACCTTTGCAAACTTGATCTCTCGGATTCGTATGCTAAACATGGAATAAAGCAAAAATGTTTTCAGGAATAAAAGCATTAAAATGCTGTGAGAATATAAAAAATTCATCCTTAAAAATAGTTTTGGTTGAAAAATCTGTTTAAGGTAAAACAACCACTGTTTCATTGAGTGTATCATCTGTTGGTTGAAAAATCTGTTTCAAAACTCTGATCAGATAAAACAACCACTGTTGGTTGAAAAATCTGGTTCAAACATATGATTAGATAAAACCACTGTTTTCACAAACATCTGTTGACTAGTCAACAAATGTTATAAACAACTGTCATCCACCATAACAGACCTTCCATAAGATGTTTTCCAGATATGCTCTCAAAAGCAGTGCTTTGGCCACATCAGTGGTTTCCACTTGAGACTATAAAATCCAGTTTATCCCCAACAGTTGTTCCACTGTCTCATCGAATTCAGAATTCCAAAAAACTGCTTTCTCTCAACCTTAAACTTTCATAAAAAATTCAACGTCTTTTTTACTGAAATCCAAGACATGGATCTTCAATTGAAAGCTCCCCACAATTACTTACCATATCTGACTAAAACAGATGTAAACCGTCACTTCCATTCCATCATTGACATATTAAATGAATCCAAATACTTGCCTGCTCTCACTTCCAGTTCTCTTATCTATGTTGACACTCTTCAAGAATTTTGGTTGAATGCTAAAACCCTGTTCAGAGATAAAAAACCAACTTCCGTAATTTCACAAATTTGAGATACACATTTCGTCATAACCCCCCCAATCCATATCCACTACCTTCTCACTGAATGATCAGGCAGGTAAAGATTCTTTTGATAAAACTAAACTTCACACAGAGTTCATAGAGAGAGGCTATGAGAGTCAAATGACTGGGGCAACAATTTTCAAAAAGTTTTTCCAACAGCCATGAAATTTTTCTTTGATACTTTACCCGTATGTCTCTCTGCCAAAACTACTTCTTTTAATGAAATGCCATTGAAAGTTCAGTACTTGGGATATGCCATTTTGTCAAACACTGATAATAATATATCCCAAGGACTATTTCTAGATTTGGTAGCAAATGTGAAAGGTGTCCAGTCGGGGTCAAACAATGCTTTTCTAATATACCCAATACTTTTAAGTGTAATCCTACAAAAGGTTTTACCTGAAAAGGATTTTAAAAAAGGTGAAGACCTTCAAATGAACAGCCTATCCCAAGAAACTTTTACAAGAATGATGGGTCCTAATACCCAAGACAAACCAACTAAAACAAAAGTTTCCAAAACACAAGCAAAGAGTGTTAAGACAACAACTGTTGTGCAAACCTCTGTTGCTGAGCCCACTGCTCCTGGTGATCATGGCACTACATCCAGTGCTGTGAAACCCACACCAGCCACTTCCAAAAAGAAACATCCATCCAGTAAGACCACCAAAAAGCAACCTAAAAAGGTGACTCTGGAAGATGAGATACTAGAGAAGAATCTAGTTGTACCACAAATGCAACAAACAACCTCTGTTGATATTTCCTCTCAACAGATGGCAAAATCTCAACCCAGCCAAACTCCTCATGTATCCTTTCAAAGTGATCATGTTGTAAGCCAAGGGGACACACATCATGGAGAATTTGATTCACTTGAACAGTTGTTCACAAGTCCTTCCCCCAGGGCTAATACTATTTTCACTCCACAACCTTCACATCACAAAATCCTCCTATTCCACCTACCATGCAACCATTGTTCGAAGCCATTGACGAAACTCAGGACTTAACCAGTTCCTCTAAACCACCTATCAATGAGAGTATACTTCAAAAGTGACTGGTCCGAGAAAAGTCAAGTGGCTAGCCCACGAACAGAGGAGGCTACACCTCTTAAGTTACATGTAACTCAAGGTGGTATTTCAAGTGAAGCAGCCACTACTGTTGTAGAGACCATTGTCTCACTTTAGGATAGTGGTTACATAGCTCAGACTTCGTTGAAGGCAACAACTGATGAGGCCACAAGAGTGACCTCAATACCGGTTGGAAGTCCCTAGAACCAAGAAAAAAGGGCATCTGGTTTCTTTCCCATGGACACACCTCCTAGGACTGAACCAATTACAACTACCACATCTGGTAGGAATTCAGATGATCCTATTAATTTAAGTGATGGATTAAGATACCAAGAATTGACGGAGAGAGTGAATACCATTGAGTCATCTGTGACTGAGATCAAATCAGATATCAAGACAATGATGCAAACCTTGGTTACCCTCACACAAAGTCAGCCATCCACCCAAGAGATTGCTAGTGAGCTATGGAAGTCTGTTAATCCCATCAACATAGCTCATAGAAAAATAGCATACCAAACACAAGAAACATAGATGACCATGATCAGAAATATGGTTGATGCTAGGTTCAATGACACCCAAGCGGACATAAAAGCCATCAAAGATCATTTGTTGAAGACCACTGGCTCTGCCCCCACAACTATTCTAAGAGATGAAGATGACAATGAGTTCACTGAAGATGATGCCAAAAAGGGGGAGAGTGGCAGAGATAGACTTCCAAAGCTGGATCCATTTGGGATTCCACCTTCTCAAAAAGGAGAAAAGTCTGCTCAAAAGCCTGCACAAGAGTCTGTTTCCAAAACCACTACTGAAGCTGCCAAAACTGACAAGGCAAAGCATGTTGATGAATCTGCAAATGTCTTAGCTGAAAAGGTTGCCCAGGCTAAACAAATCAGGGCTGAAACTTTGGAAACAAAAGGAGAAAACCTTTCCAAAAGAAAAGAGTTTGAACAACAGGAAAAATACAATGTTGGTACTTCTAAACGGAAGAAAAGGCCTGCTCAGCATGTCAGACAGCCACCTTCAAGAACTAGAACCTCTATTGCTGCTACTACCAAAACAAACACTGAACCACTTACCACAACAACCACTACAACCACCTCCACTGCTTTAGCCTTGACCATAACATCCACACCATCTTCTCCACCTCAAACATCTGCAGATACTAAACAAGTGCCAACAGATGTTAACACACCTCAATCGCCACCATCACCAACCATCTTGTACAAAAGGAAAAGGAAATCCACCACCTTAGTTATACAAGATGAGAACATAGAAACCACATCACCACCATCATCATCTAAACCCATTCCAGGCATTCCACTTCAATCTTTTTCACCACACACCTCACAATTCACATCCAATCCTTCCACCACAGCAAAATCACCATCTTCCATGATTCCATTGGCTGCTTAGTATCCCCTTGAACTTGACATAATCAAAGGGGAAATTCAATCCTTCTACAATACTGAGGATCCATCACTATTATCTTTCCCATCTCTTGCAAGTCTAAATCTGCCTAAGCCCAAAAATCTTGATGAGTAATTTAAAGCAGAAAGTACAACAGACTGACTTGATCAACAAGGAGAAATGTAAAGGGAAAGATGACAGGACTGCTCAAGGCATCCATTCAGCAGAACTTAGCAAATTAAGATGGATTGAAGACTTTTCTAAGGACCTGAGTAAGTCTATGTCCAACAAGCCCATCAGTGGTGAAATGGAAAAGTTGATCAGAGAATCTCTTCTAGACCAGATTATGGTTGCCCAACCTTACAAAGCCAACAGAAAAAACTTCACTGGCTAGACCATTCAGGCTTTGAAAGAAGAATTAAACAGGATTGAAGAACTGAATAAGCAACCTAACTAAAAAGCATCTGTTCCTGACTTCAACAAAGGCAAAGACCCTATCAGAGCTTTGAAGTTCAAGAGAATGAGAGCTGAATTGGTTGAGGCTAACTATGGTGAAATGAAGTCTGTATCAAAATGGTCTGAGTTAAGGTTGGTTGAGACTTATAAGAAGCTGGAAGAACAAAGAAGGATTGATCCAACTCTTCCCAGAAAACTAGTTTACCCTAATGATGAAGATGTTAGGAGATCTCATAAGACTCTTTCCAACCTCTGATATCACCATTGCTGCCAGAAGAAAACAAAAGAGACAGAAGGAGATATCTGAGGAAGATCAAAAGAAGTTTGCTGACACATTTGTGAAGTAAGGGATCTTCAATCAAGTTCATTATTTTTCAGATCCCATCAGTGAAGAGCTGAGAAAAATCATTGGGAGACCTCCGTCACCAAACTCATCTAAATTACACTTGCAGACCAAAAATTTCTCTGATTCAAAAATTCTAAAATGAAAGGTCAATAAAGACAACCATGAATTGACTCTGCTCAGATCAGATGGAAAGGTTCAAAATCTCAGTATGGATGATGCATATAGTCTGAATGCAAATGATCTCCAAGACATGCTGAATTTAGAACTAGAAAGGGATGCTGATGACTTATTCTCTTTTGACTTTGAACTACAACTGAAAGGTCAAATTAGATAAAGTCTGATGAGGAATAAAGATCAGCAATAAAGATGAGTTTTGGCATCATCTGTTCCAGGGGGAGATTGTTGGGTCTGCTAACCTGGAAAGGAACAGATGATTAAAGGCCAAAACATTCTACACTTCTAATTATCAATAAAACAGTATTTTGATTCAAGTATCCTCCCAAACGACTGATGACTCTAACTGCTGATACCAAACTGATGCTGGACAAAACTGTTGATGATTGAAGAAACCACTGATAGACAAAGTGCTGATAAGGAAACAAGGCAAAGTGCTGACCAGAGATACAAGGTCTATTGGAGCCAACAACACTTAGGCTCCCACAGATGTTCAAGCCAACAGAGTTTCTCTCATCAGAGGTTTAGGCAATGTAACAGTAGTTATTCTTAGCAGATGTTTTATGTTGTTATGTTAGTTAGCTGTCATTTTCTAGGTGACATCAATTTTAGGTCATCAGAGCTTTCATTTGTCTATAAATAGAACAGTGGCTGTACTGTTTTATTTGTCACTCTTACATTCTCTTACACAAACAAAGTTTCTGAGTGATCAGGCTGAGGGGGAGAGTTGTAATCTTATACTTGTAATCTGTGATGAGTTTTGCATAGTATTTGATATAAAAAATAATTGTCCTATTTGTTATGAATTAGAGTTTACAATTCCGCTGCACTTTCCATTCTTATTCATTCATTTACTGTTCCATTACTTAAACATTCATAACAAATCAAACTCAGATCCTAACAGACTATCTGTTCGCTTGGTTATCTTATTTCTAGAAGACGCAACCTAAGGTGAGTGTCACATGGATCTTAGTGACATTACATCATTAAAGTCCTCTTAACATTTAGTGAACCGTTAATATGTTGATACATAATGGGAAAAGTTTGACTAGATCTATCGGGCCCGGTAAGCCCCACTCAGCTCGACTGGAGGTCGGATGGGTGCATATTTGTCCTACCTAACTTACGACACCGGGTGATGGCCGGGGGCCGGTATTGAGGCATTCTAACGTTCAGCAGTGGTTCACGACACTTTAGTATCATGTAACGATGTCTAGCTAGCATCAGGTATAGATGTAATGATGTCTAGCTAGCATGTTTTCTCAGGTCGCTAAGGTAGCAGCGAGTCTAGGCGCACTGGGTCGGATGTAAGAACTTTATTTTGTGTCTTAAACGATCTATTTTGGACCATGGTTTGTAAACTTGATTTGCTTATGTTGTTGACTTTTGGTACTAAGTAAACTTTTAAAACTGCGTGGTTGGTTTTTATTACGTTATTTTCATATCCTATAGATGTCGTTTATTGTGACCGTTGACTTGGATCCTGGTTTGTCAAACGCCTCGCGGTAAAACCCCGCATGTGGAATTTAAGGGTGTGATAATATCTTTTTCAAAAGGGGTTGCATAGAGGACATGCAACCATCTTTGTTTCTACATACTGATTTGATCGCTAAATTTAATCAATTCTGTATATAGATGAATCTGGTTATACAGAGTTTCTGATTTTTGGGGTCTTAGGCTGCCATGGACATGCCTAATTTTCATAATTTCTTTTTAGAATACAGGTAATGATATATTACACTTTCGGTATAATCAAAAGCCCTCTTATCATTTCACCACAAGTGTTAGGTTTCGTGACTTTATGGTTTGAAGTTATCAAGCATAAAATCGTTGAAGAATTTCTCCAAATTTTTTGAACGAATAAGTGCGGAATAGAGAATGATAATGGTTTGCACTTTTCTAAAGACGTAATTCTTGGGTTTATTACTGCTTTTCAAAATTTTTAAACCAACATGATTTCTGGAATTGTCGGGGATTTTACTAGTTATACATATAGGATAGAGAATTTTCAAAACTTTTCAAATCTTTAATTGTAACTGTGGCTGCCCCAATTTCATAAATTTTTGGAATATGGTTTATTTCGCTAATTCTTTTTATACTATTATATTGTAGAGGTTTGATTTATAGTAATATTATCAATGTATTATAATTCAACATCTTTCTTAAATTAGCAAGTCTTCGAACTTGATTTTCAATAATGATGTGAAGAATATAGGTATTTATATAAAGAAAATATATATTCTCTTATGATATGCATATATGTCTTTATATTTTTCTTAATAATTCTTAATAATCTTTGTATTGAGAATATATTTCCTTATTTTTAAAAAATACTCCTTCATATTGATCAAACTCAAATCAACAGATAAATTCTTAGAGTAAATAATCAACTTCATGCTTGAATACTTAATTTGTCACGGGGACTTATAAATTTCTAGAAATTATCATGTCCTTAGATTATTTATGGGGCTAATACTTGGGTTAGAGTTTTTAAATATTTTGGCAAAATGTTTATTTTGAAAGATGGTTCGACGTATAAGTTGGAGATAAATACTTGTAACGACTCTAGTTGATTGCAAAATCTCGATTAAAGGATATGAGGTAATTTTGACATATGCATTATTCTACGAAATTAAGAACATAATTCACTGAGTTTGAGTAGTGATATCGATAGGGTGAAGATAATTTCTAGGATTCTGAAGTGTTGATCGACAATAGTGTTGATAACCGATATGTTGATAACGTAATATGGACATATCATGTATAGATTTGTTATAATTGAGTTTCGAACTATGATGAACCAACTAGATGGTGAAATTTTTACTGAGAATGAAGTCGAGGTGATAGGTTTTTATAGCGGAGGTGTTTTTAGAAGTGATCTCGAACTAAACGTTTAACGAAATAATGTTAAACTTTAATTTAGAAAAGGAAAGTGATTGGTATTATTTCTGATGGAAACTTTTGAATACCGAAAGTATTTTAGAATTTATAGTGACTTGTGGGAGACATGCTTTAGCCTACAAGTGAATGCTCATACCAAGAGCTCCCAGGTAGGAATATGGGTCATGCGGTTGATTAGGGTTTGTACGAAATGCCATCATTAGACAAAAAACTTGGAATACAGGCACACACCCTTCTAGATTGCACGTGTCTCGTCATACTAGTGATTCCAAAGTTTTTGCAATGAAGGTGATTGTATAGTGATTATATACTTCTTATAGGGTTTCAAATTGTAATACAAAGAAGTTTTCAGGTGAAACATTTGGATTAAGTCTAACGAGCTAGACTTTTAAACTTTAAGATTTGTTTCGAATGGGATGAAAATATTTTTAGATGTCCCAATTTAATATAAGCTTAATCTTACATCTTTTGATTCATTCAGATTATAGGATCGAGATTAAACTTATATTATTTTTTAATAATACGAGTTGGATTCTGATATTCTTTTATCAGCTTCTTATAAGATTTCTGAGTTGAAAATAGTTTTCTAGGTTTGTAGGTTCATGAAATGATCTTGCAAAGTGGATAGAGCGAAATTATAGAATATATACTTCTGGATATATTTGTGAAAAATCTTTGTATAAATACTTTTAGAGAATGAGTTATACGAAGAGATTTTAAACGTGTATTTTTATTAGAATATAATTATGTTCATTTGGTTTTTACCAAAATAGAATTTGCATAAGCTACAAATAGAACGAATTTGCATAAGCTACAAATAGAACGAATTTGCTAGTGAAATAATATTTTCATGGAAAACTTGATCATAGGAATGCTCAAGTGGGAGTACAATATTCGTACAGACATCTAAATTTTCTTTAATAATCGGATATATTCTTCTAATTATGTCTGATTTTGAACACTTTTAAACATAAATTTCATCTTTGCAAAGGATACTAAATATTAGGGCGGTAAACGAACCAAACGGACACGGACGGGGCTTGTCCGTGTTCGTTTGTTATGCTTTAAATCTGTTCATGATAGATTTTCTGGCCATAAAAATTGTAAGTTTACCACACAACATCATTCTAGTAATTTCCTAGATAGATTTGACTATTTTGATATTTCTTAAAATTTCAGATATAATTTCTATTGACATAGATTTCTTTCTAAAATATTTTTGGTTGATCCTGGACCAGAAGATGATTTCTATTAATTAAATCTGCTTCCCTAATACCACCTGTAATGACCAGGGTGGTGCAGCGGAATCCCATTAACAGATTTATTAACAATGATTACATTTAAACTGGATTTCAACACGAATGAAAATCATAAAATGTAACCAAGATATCCTCTTCTTATCTACGATCTTCTAATCATCAGCTATCTCTTAATAATCTTGTATAGATACCTGACCACATGCTTAAAGTACATTAGTATTTTCATACTAGTGAGACATGCCAAGATTTAGACTTACTTATATAATAACTTAATAACCCAATTTCCATTATAACCGATCATTCATATATATATATATATATATATATATATATATATAGCCTATGGTACCACTTTATCAATGGTTTTAACCTCTTTACGAATTAAGATAATTGCTTAGATGAAATACCTAAGTGGATCCACTCTAAACGTTTCTATGTGAATGATAATTATAATAATAATTCTATAACATAAACCATATAAAATAACTTGATAACGACTGGACAAGCATGTAATCACCCCAAAAGCTTGATAATAAAAAGGGGAAATGATCATGTACTCACCTTTATATTCTTCTTGGTTGGTGTTCAATCTTTTCTTAGTATATTCCAACATAATTATACCTATTATGTCTTAATAACATTAGCGCGTGCAAGGCTTGTGCACGTGATAACGTTGGGGACAATCCTTTATTATATAT